>JAJMIA010000043.1:0-91098 GCA_030583345.1 Schwanniomyces pseudopolymorphus | reverse complement strand
GGAACTTATTCACTTATTTATAACTAACTATTACTATAACTAGATCCTAATTTCCTTAGTTCTTATTCTTAAGACTCGAGGTTAAACTACTCTTATTTATAGTGTTCATATTCCAAATGTGTTAATCATTTGTATCCCACATGTGTATCTTTGTACCTTTCGATAGTATTCCTAATATGGTATAACTTTTGTACTTCACATGTGTATCCTTGTGTTCTCTTACATAATTTAAGGTTGATGCGGTGGCTCAATGGTAGAGCTTTCGACTCCAGATCGAAGGGTTGCAGGTTCAATTCCTGTCCGTGTCAATTCCTTTTTTTTTTTTCGAAAAGATCTTCATTCATTTTACTCCACACTCATTTTATAGTATTTCTAACTACAATTGTTTAAACCAAGAGGATATAGTTAACTAAGAAATGTTACATTTAATGTAGTAAAATCCAAAAGTAAAAATAGTAATTATTGATGAAAAATTTACTTACTAAAGTATATTTGTTTTGCTTTTAAAATAATTACACTGAGTTCCCAACTTACGTAGTTTCACACACCTAACCAGGGAGTGAATATTATTATTATTTATTTACGCTAAAGATCATTGAATGTGAATTCAACTCAATTTTCCATAAGACAAAAATTTGATTGGCACTACTTTGCATAACGCGGTTGCTATTAAATTTTTATGTTATATCTCTGAACTATTAATGTTTTCATCGTTACATATAAGGCATAGCGATGTAGTAATTGCCTTGATCTTCTCTTCCAAATTAAATTACAATTTAATTGAATGATAAATTCAAGAAAATATAAAAATTTGACTCTCCTTTGAAAGCATATACAATTTATCATTGCTATGAATGGATTTGACAACTAGAAATGTTAAGGTTTATTTCTGAGTTCTTATAAGGAAATTTTTACTATTTCTACAGAGAATGGAGTTCTATAATATGTAAGAATTGGTTAGTCATTTATCATTAATTCACTGTAATGATAAACTCTTAATAATTCTAAGAATGGATTATTGATTTGCACGTAGACTTTATTATGTATATAATTAAAACCTGTTAGAGATCATTAGCGTATAATAAGTGAGGCAAGGATATCAGAAATGGAAGCGCAGAACAGAGAAAAGTATTGAGAATAGTTACATAATCACTAGGAGATAACTTAGCTCACCTCACAGTCAAACGCCTTTTTAAGGAAATTGGGCTCTAATTAGGTAATTCTTATAAAATCACTGTCCTAATACTTTACTCGTACTATAAAACGTTCACTTGTTTTGTTATTGAACTTATTCACTTATTTATAACTAACTATTACTATAGCTAGATCCTAATTTCCCTGGTTCTACTTTCTTCAAACTCAAGGTTTAATTGCTTTTATTTATGGTACTTACTTGCGTGTTTCATAGTAGTACCTAAATTGTAAATTGTATCAAGTATACTCCACATGTGTATCTTTGTGTTCTCTTGAAACCTTTAAGGGTGATGCGGTGGCTCAATGGTAGAGCTTTCGACTCCAGATCGAAGGGTTGCAGGTTCAATTCCTGTCCGTGTCAATTCCTTTTTTTTTTTTTAATTAGAGATTTATATTTAATTTTTTCACCTAAGAAATGATTTATTGTAGTATTTTGTAACATAATAAAGTATAATTATGAAGAAAGGAAAACAAAAAAATGAAATTGTAACTACGAAGAAAGACAAGTCAAAGAAATCTCTAGTTATTGAAGATTCTAAACTGAAAAAAAAAGGTCAGACTGAAAGTGATAAATTCGATGATATCAAAAAACCAGTTAGAGGATTGGCAATTGGTGATAATTTTGGGTGGACAGGTAAGCTTCCTGCAACATTACTTCACGAACATTGTCAGAAGCAAAAATGGGGTAAAGTTGTTTTTGATATGAGGAAATCGTCGAAGGGATTTACTGGAGTAGTTGACTTGAGTTGGGTAGATCCGAAGTCAAATGAAACAATTCATATTCAGATGACTCCTGATAATGATTTATACCAGCCAAAAGAGACAACCAATGAAGCACGTCATTATGCTGCAACTTATGCTTTGTATAGAATTAACTATATCAAGAATATTAAAATGATTTTACCAAAGATATTTAGAGATTATTGGTCAGATATGGAAGCCAAAAGAGTTGAAATATTTAAGTCAAATAAAGAGAAACATGATAGAATTTATAACAGTAACCCTTTTGCTGTATTTTTAGCAGAGAAAGATAGACAAGGAAAGCTCGAGAAGGAACAATTAATTAAACAACAGAACGAAGCAAAAGTTCGTAAACCTGCTATTAATTTATCCACCAGTACAACAAAACACAAGTTCACTCCACCTATTTTAAAGGAGGATCGTGAAGCGATTATTAAGATGGGAACAATTCATTCCTTCCCAAAGAAGGTTTGGGCAGAAGCACCATTTATTGATTTTCCTTCCGATATTAGGATTTCAATAGAAAATTCAATTAAGCTGCATTTAACTTGGATGATAAATGATAATGATCTATTGAAGGACTCTGATCATCAAAAACCATTTTTAGCAAGCTTATCGAGCCTTGGTTTTCGTAAGTCTCATATAGAAGAAGCTTTTATGTACACAAGTACATTTATGGATGCATTGGAATGGTTACTATTTCATATCCCAGAAGATGATTTGCCAGCAATTTTTACTAAATCAGATGACGAAAGTGGTGTTTCTTTAAAAATATCTAAAGACATTTCATTCGAAAATTTAGTTAGAAAAATGGGTGATTCAGGTTATGACAAAGATTTTATTTTAACTACATTAGAGCAATGTAAAAATAGCGAAATTGAAACTGCTGTCAAATTAACCCAGCAATTAATCGACTTTGAATCCCTTGGAGAATATGAAGAATCTCAAAGTATCTGGGAAGAAGAAATCGAGCTTATTAGACTGATTGGTAATAATTCTATAGAATATTGCGAAGGATTGAACAATAAAGTTGTTACTATTAATCTAAATGCCCAGAATATTGAAAAAGACTTAATTTTCTTAAAATTATTTAAAAGTGAAAATTATCCAAATGAATTACCAGGGATGCAAATTATCGTTAAAAGAAATTCTGTCAAAATTGCTAACTATATTAAGCTATCAATATTAAGAGGACTTTCCAATTACCTTGTAAAAGAAAGTTATATCGGCGGATGTTTTATTCATGTAATAATAGAATGGCTAGAGGAAAATATTTCTAAAATTATTGATAATCCTGGAAACTTGATACAAGAAAAGTTATTGAAATCTCAAAAATCCAAGCCGAATAGTTTGAAAAAGGAGACGAATCGTCAATATAGAAAAAAATCTAACCAAACTTCGGAGTTGAATGATAAATTGCTAGAGGAAGTTAAATCACTGTATTATAAAAAAGTAGAATCATCGGAATTAAAAATATCAATCCAGTCTAGAAGGAAATTACCTGCGTGGAAGAAGAAAGATGAATTGATAACCATTATTAATAACAATAGAGTGACTTTGGTGACAGGTGAAACAGGTTCAGGTAAATCTACACAAATTGTGCAATTTATTTTGGATGATTTATACGCAAAAGGGAACTTTAGATCAAAGATTATTTGTACACAACCAAGACGTATCTCTTCTATTGGTTTGGCAGAAAGAGTATCGGAGGAACGAGTCGATAAAGTAGGAAACGAAGTTGGGTATATTATTAGAGGAGAAAACAATACCACCAAGAATACTAGAATATCGTTTATAACTACTGGTGTGTTATTGAGAATGTTACAAACCTATTCTAGTAATGGTAAAAATAATATGTTTGAAGATTTAGAATATATTTTTATTGATGAGGTTCACGAACGAAGTGTTGATAGTGACTTTTTATTGATTGTTCTTAAAAGACTTTTAAAGAAAATTAGTAATGTTAAAATAGTATTAATGTCAGCTACCATCAATGTTGAGAAATTCAAGAACCTTTTCACTACACCAGTGAATCATATTCACATTGAAGGAAGAACATTCCCAATTGAAGATTACTATCTTGATACAATCTTAGATGATATCGATTATACAATGACGACTTTTAATGACGAAATTATTAAGCCCAAGCCTGATTCGAACTTCTTTAAAGCTGGTAATATTAATTATGATTTAATTTCAAAGATTTGTTTGAACATCGATGAAGATTTAGATTCTACCAAAGATCTTGGGTCAATTTTAATATTCTTACCAGGTATTCTGGAAATCACTCTGTGTATTAAACACATTGTAGAAGTTTTTAAAGAAAATAATAGGGCTTGCTGGTGTTTACCGTTACATTCCGCATTATCATCTAATGAACAAAAGCGTGTCTTCAAATTATCATCCGGATCTAGAAAAATTGTTGTTTCCACCAATGTTGCCGAAACTTCTATTACAATCCCTGATTGTGTTGTGGTAATAGATAGTGGCAGATCCAAGACATTGCATTATGATACAAAATTGAACACCAGTAAACTAGTGGAGGACTGGTGTTCCAGGGCCGAAATTTTCCAAAGAAGAGGTAGATCAGGTCGTATTAAAAGTGGTAAGTGCTATCATTTATATACTACCGAAACTCAAAAAAATATGCTTGAACAGCCTATTCCGGAAATTAAAAGAACAAGACTTGAAAATTTATACCTTGTTGTAAAAGCAATGGGAATTAATAATGTGGAGGAATTTTTAAATAGTGGGTTGGATTCACCAGACCAAAAAATGCTTGCAAACGCAAAGAAACATCTTAATGAAATAGGGGCTATCAATAATGACCAATTATCTAACCTCGGTACTTATTTATCATATTTACCTACAGATTTAAAGAGTGGTAAAATATTAATTCTTGGGTGTATTTTTGGGTGTTTAGATGTATGCTTAACTTTAGCAGCTGTAGCATCTACAGGAAGCCCATTTTTGAATAACTTTGATCAAAGAGATAGTATCAAGAAAGTAAAAGCAAAGTTTTCTAATAACCAGGGTGACTTGTTGAGTATATCCAATGTATTTAACCAATATGAAAAAATAAGAGGAGAGGGTAAAAACACCAAGAAATTTATCTCAGAAAATTTCTTATCATATTTGGTATTGAAAGATATTAGATCTACCAGAGAACAATATGCTTCTTTAATGAAAGATTTAAGATTTATTCCTTTGGATTATAATAAAAATGTCGATAAATATCAATATTTTAACAAGAACAGCGACAACTATGCAATAATCAGAGCTGTATTAACCGGTGCATTTTATCCATACGTTGCAAGAGTTCAGACAGAAACAAAGTTTGTCCAGTCATCTGTAGGAGCCATTGAAAAAGATAGCGATATCAAACTGACCCGCTTTTGGATCCGAAGTGAAGAATTCGTTGAGAGAGTGAAAAGCAACGTCGATTTAGACTCGACTCTCCCTCTTCCAGCAAATCGTGCATTTGTTCACCCTTCATCTGTGCTTTTGCAGGGTGTAAATGAAAATATGTTAAATAACATGAAAGAGAGCCATATTAAAGAAGATGGTACTGTGGACATCATTAAGGCAAGAGAAATGTTCGATCTCACTCCTCATGTATCAACTGGAAATCCATTATTTAAAGCTCCCTTTATAATTTACGCTACTTCACAACAAAGCTCCAAGCTATTCTTACGTGATATTACCCCTACAAGTACTTTGGCTACGTTACTTTTTGGTGGAGAAATAAATTATGATATAGCAAGTTCTGTTGCGACAGGTAAAAAATTGCCTGGAATCGTTTTAGACAAGTGGATGCCGATAAGAACGTGGTGTAAAAATGGTGTTTTGATTAAGAGATTGAGGGTTCTTCTAGATGGTCTTATTGAAGAAAAGCTTTCCTCTCCTGGTGATTTCTCTAGAGATCAAGAAGATCTTCTCAAGATTTTTGAGAGAGTCATCACCACAATCACGTGAAATATTGTTAAATTAGATAACGAATTTAATAGAGATATATAATTAGTAATCTGGTTTTGTAAATAATAAACGATCTATTTGTAATGGTTGGTAATAATGAGTACTCTGGTCATGGGAAAGGCGATTTAAATGTTGAATCTGACCAAAATACACCACTTTTGTCAGATTCAGATATCCACAATATAACTTCAAGAAAAAAGTATGGCATTTTTGGAAGAGATCAGGAGACAGCTATAAAAAATACGGACGATGATGATATTTTAGAACTTCCTCCAATAATAAGAGATGTAGTGCTGTTTGAAGATGATCCTGATATTCCAGTTTTGACATTCAGATACTTTCTTCTTTCAACTATATTTATCATACCTGGTGCTTTCATTGACACCATCAATTCCTATAGAACGACATCAGCAGCGTATTCGATTTTTTTTGTTCAAATATCATCTCATTGGATTGGTAAATATCTATCAAGAGTACTTCCCACAAGAAGAGTCAATTTATTAGGCTTTAAATTCACTTTGAATCCTGGTCCTTGGACAATAAAGGAAGCTGCGATGGTTACAATCACTGCGAATAGCGGTGCAACTGGTAACCTTGCAACAAATGCAATTTCCTTAGCTGAAATATACTTTGGTGAAAGTGTGAAGCCAGTAACTGCAATAATGTTTATGTTTTCCATTGTTTTCATAGGGTATTCATATGCCGCGATTGCAAAACCGTTTTTTCTATATGACCCAAAGTTTCCATGGCCACAAGCCTTAATGCAGACAACTCTATTACGTTCCCAGGAGAAGTCAGATACACAGGTAGAAGGAGGTAGAAAACAAATGAAAGTTTTCCTTCTTGCATTAACTTTCATATTTATATGGCAGTTTTTTCCAGAATTTATTTTCCCACTAACTTCGTCAATAGCCACCCTTTGTTACATTGCTCCACATAACAGCACAGTAAATTTTATTGGATCTGGAATGGGTGGTATGGGTGTTTTAAATTTTTCATTAGATTGGGCTAATATAACTTCAACAATTTTTTTATATCCTTATTGGATTCAGGTAATTCAATTTATTGCATTCGTGGTAGCTGGATATATTTTAATCCCATTGGTGCATTTTGGGAATATTACTAATAAAGTTGGGCTTATGTCAAATGGGCTATTCACCAGTGGAGGAAGGGTATATCCAGTTCATGAAATATTAACTCCAGATTTAAGATTAAACGAAACAGCATTTCAAATCCATGGCCCTGTATTTATAGGTGCCCAAAGGGCATGGAATATTTTTTTTGATTATGCAGCATATGTGAGTGGTGTCATTTGGGTACTTCTCTTTGGCTATGATAAATTTCGCAGCTCACTAAGACATTTATTTAAAAATGAAGGTAATAGAACTCCAATTCGGTATACTGATAGGTTAAATAAATTGCAACTGAGATATAATGAGGTTCCGTTATCATGGTATATGATTATGTTTGCTTTGTCCTTTATTGCGTTGAGCATCATATTTTTATCTAACGAAATGTTTATGAAATGGAAATACTGTGTTATTGCACTTACCATGGGATCAATAATTGTTACCCCATTAGCCTGGTTATATGCTCTATCGAATTTTCAATTGGCTACAGGTACTTTCAATGAACTATTTTATGGCTATTTAATAGAAAATGATAAACATAAACATCCCGCAAGTGCATTAGTCTTTGGATCTATTGCGGGAGATGCATGGTATAGAGCACAATACCACCTTGATTGCATGCGTTTAGGGTTTTATAATCATCTACCTCCTAGAGCTGTTTTTTTCTCGCAAATTTATGGCGAACTCATTGGAATACCTATTAATTATATAGCTTTAAGATGGGTTCTTGATACCAAGAGGGGTTATCTAGATGGTACATTAATTGATCCCTTACATCAGTGGACTGGCCAAACTATTGCATCTTCTCATACAAATGCAATACAATACGTTGTTCTTGGACCAAAAATTTTATTCTCTAATTATCCTCTTTTGCCTTATGGATTTTTAGTGGGTCTTGGTGCTCCAGCACTTTTATTTTTACTTCACAGACATTATCCAAAATCTCGCTTAAACTTTAATTTATGGAATACGACAGTTTTTTTCTCAAGTATGGGAAAGTTCTATGGTAATCTCTCTACAGGTTATCTTTCTAAATTTATTGGAGGTACTATAACTATGTACTGGGCTTTCAATTATAAAAATTCGTTATGGAAAAAATACAACTATATTTTAGCAGCTGCATTTGACACTGGTTTGAATTTAGCTATATTAGTTATTTTTCTTTTAGTGTGTATCTATCCTAATTTCACAATGCCTAATTGGTGGGGAAATAATGAAGAAAGTATAGAAAGATGCTTTGCACTCAAATAGACAGACACTTAAGTATCATTTAGATTTATAAGTTATGTATTATTAAATTATAGATTATTGCAAAAGCGTCAAATCTGCATGTGTTCAAAATATTACACAAAACCTATTTTTTTGAAAATCAAATTTAATATTAAAATGCCTGAGACATAATATCATAAATAGATAAAGGCAGAATACAATGAATAATAATAATAATAATAATAACCAACAAAGACAGACACCTTCGAATGTTTTTATTCAGCCAGGTCAAGTTAACCAATTAGCACAGGCCTTGAAAAGGGAAATCGCTTTGGCAAAAGCTGCTGGAGATGACCAAGAAAAGGCGAAACAACATTATACCAGAGCTGGATATATCAAACAAGTATTACTTAATTATCAAAAGGAAAAATTTCAGCAGCAAGGACAACCAGGACAACCAGGACAACCAGGACAACCAGGACAACAGACACAATCGGGCCAACTGCAACTGCCCCAACCTCCTCAGCTGGCACCCCAACCCAGTACGCAGCAGCAAACACAACCACAGATGGTTGCTAGTGGTAGTCAAGGAAACTATGGAACCCCATCATCTAATGTGCAACCTAATAGAGTATCGCAACAACTTCCACAAGGGATGCCACCTTCAATAAGTCAACCAGCACAAACCCCAGCACAACCAGTACGTCAATCATCTCCACCTAGTGCTACTACTCCTAGTATGCAATTACCTAACAATAGCAATGTTACTGTAGAAAATTATAATCAATTAAATTCTAGATTGGGGGATTTTGAAAGAAGAATCCAACAATTGGAGGCTAGTAAGAAAGTCAATTCGACCCCTGAACAAGTTATTGCCATTGAGAAAGAATTGACCGAATTGAAATTCAAGTATAAGAAATATCAAAGTTTTGCTATCTACTTAAGAAAACAATTAGCCGATGCAAACAATACCGGATCTTCTAGTCCGCAAATTGGAACTCCAGGTGCAACTCAAGACTCTAGATTAAGATCTTCCCAAGATCAACAAATTGACAGTGCATCAATATCTCCAAATCTTCAAAATAAAGGTAGCCAACATTCATTATCACAATCGGATCTTCCGAAAGCTGCAAGTGCTGCCCAATCACCATCAGTAAGTAGACAAGGTAGATCCGCCTCACCTGCAACCACAAGTGCATCTAACTCTAACAACAAGTCTACATCGAGCGGTCCACCTCCAATAAATTTATCCGGTATAACAAAACAGAGTGTTGCATCTTTGCCAATATCAAGCAGCATCAATGTCAAGCCACCAACAGCAATTACATTAAAAACTGGAAACAATAGAGCTACATTAAGTGGTGGAATAGCTAATGGTATCGGTTCAATTCTTGGAAGTCCTGCTATTACGAAAATTCCAACGTATGATTTATCTACTACTGTTCCAGGTGGATCCATTCCAGACAATGGAGGTAGAGTTTTAACTAAGCGTAAATTATCAGAATTAGTTAACACCATTGGTGTAGATGAAGGTGACGGGAAAACGAATGTTGATGGTGATGTTGAAGAATTATTATTGGATTTAGCCGACGAGTTTATTTCTTCCGTTACTGGATTTGCTTGCAGATTAGCAAAGCACCGTAAAGTTGACACAATTGATGTAAGAGATATTCAGTTGCATTTGGAAAGAAACTGGAACATAAGAATTCCTGGTTATGCAATGGATGAGATTAGGGCTACAAGGAAATGGAATCCAAATTCAAGTTATACGCAAAAATTATCTGGTGTTGAAATTTCTAAATCTGTAAATGGTAATATGAATTAGTAATATTTATATTCAATGAAATATATAGATTATATCGTATTGAATTAAGTTGATAGATTTTTTACTTTAAAAGACTGTAGCAATCATTTTTTAATTCAAGTTTTTTTTCATCAACCAAGCTATCGAGGTATTCTTCTAAATCGATATCCAGGTACTTCAAGCTCTTCAATTTATCTTTTGGTATGGTTATAGATAATAATTCCCGTATCCTCAGAACGGACAATGAGCCCAAGTTCAGTAATATGGAATGAATATACATATACAATGAGTCAAGTTTTTTTTCTCTGCTCGATGTAATAGTAATATTATTAATATTTGGATTTAGGTACGATTCCATCGAATTTAACAGTTCACTGGTTTTCATCATATCCATTTCATCATCGTCGGTGTGTTCATTAGATATATATATATTTTTCATTGCTTCAAGTAAAATTCCTTCTTTGGTCCAGTACTGAAGACATTGCGATGCCATATATGTCAGCATATTTAAATTTGATGCCACTGTAGACAAGGATAATTCGTGATCAATATCATTGAATTGGGTGATCACGGCTGCTTTATCTGTAGAAACTTCATAATATACTTTTTTACCGTTTAAAATAAGTTCTAATTTCACTTCTCCTAACAGAGGTATCAATTCTAGCCGTCTTCCTTTTTTATATCCCGAGTACTTCTTACTAAAGCATTCAAACTCGTCTAATATTACCTTTGGAAGGATAAAGTTTTGATTCTCAGTTATATTCTCAGTAACCAGTAGCCAATATAAATGTGAAAGAATTGAACTATGAAAATTAATACCAGGCTTAGGCGGTATTAGATGTAACGCCCCATTAACTCTATTACTTTCCTTAATATCTTTTATCATTATATCTAACATTGTGAATTCATTCTTACCAAATCTGAGTTTCAATAGTTGAAGCTGTTCCTCAATGGTTGTAACATTATATGTATGCAAATTAACTAATTTTTCTCCAAAGAGTTTTGTAAACTCTTTGATAAATATATCTTTAGATTCAAATATTGATATTAATGATTCAATTGTATCTGTGACTTTACCTTTCTTAAAATCAGGCAAAGCATCAATAGGGTCAGGTAACCAATTTATTCCA
This sequence comes from Schwanniomyces pseudopolymorphus, assembly GCA_030583345.1. Classification (NCBI taxonomy): domain Eukaryota; kingdom Fungi; phylum Ascomycota; class Pichiomycetes; order Serinales; family Debaryomycetaceae; genus Schwanniomyces; species Schwanniomyces pseudopolymorphus. The sequence goes on along the minus strand of JAJMIA010000043.1, from coordinate 79,915 downwards.
AGTATTTCGTCAATCATTTTTTTCTGTTTCAATTGTTCATGATGCACAGATTTCCGAAGCTCCTTCGCTAAACCAATCAATTCATTTGATTCATTATCATCTAGCAAACCATGAACTAGCTTTATAATTATATCTTCTCGAGTTTTTAAATACCTTCTTATTGGCCGCACAACCTTATCTAAGAGTACCCCTTTTGGATCAATTATTAAGAATGATTTTAAGGTTTTAATATATGTTGTAATGACATCAATTGTATTCGACCCAGAATGTAATAGCCTTTCATGCGAGAGTTCTACAAATACATCAACTAATTTCATTCTCTGGAAAGATTGCGTACTAAGTAAATCTGATAATAAGCTGGGATTATTTGTTTTTAACAATTTACTAGCCTTTTCATTCTCCGAATGATTAACTTGTGAATTGGCATAACTTATACAGTGATGTAGTTCTTTCAAGCATACTTCGCTGTCTGGATAATTTAAGATGATTTGGAATATTTCCTTTACTCGTAATGATACCAACTCATCATGGGCTATTTTCTTTAAATCTTCTAAACCAGAATATTGGTCATTAGATAATTTCAGCAAAATATCAAAAGTTGGTTGCAATTCTTCTTCAATATAGATATTTATTTCTGATAGGACTGGCTGATTCCATTTACCCACACAAAAATCATTAACAAAGCGCTTTATTTTTTCAATTGAAAACTTTACAATTATTGAATAAACATGATCTCCTAGATTCACAGATAGTAAAACCTTGAGTAACTCTCTTATTTGTTTATCCTTATGTTGAAAAAGCGATTCAGCAAGAAATAGTCTCACTTTATTCAACATGTCACTTTCCAGTATAATGAAGTTTCGGAATAATGTATTCAAGTTTCTGTAAAATAATTGCTTAGGAAGTATAGAGAGACCCAAGTATGATATGTAATTATTATAGTAGTTTTGCACGATAACAATCTTTTGAACGCAGGTAAATAAATCCACTTCTTTAATATTAAACCATTGGCTAAAGCTCCTAGTCACAGAATTAACATACAACCTTATAAATTCAACTTGGCCAGCTTCATCCTTAAGACAACTTCGTATTGCAGACCTAACTCTAGGAGTTGGCTCATTAAATTTTGAATCACCAGTAGGGAAAAATGGTTGAAGCCAAAACAAAAGATAATCTATGTCATTTTGGATATCAGTAGTATTTGTTTCTAAATTATCGAGTGTAGGAATTGGTAATATATGCTTTATAATATCTTTTGATAGGGGGACATTGACCATCTTTAAGATAAGTAAAATGTAAACAGATAATTATAAGATTTGCGATCTAAAAAATCAAAAAACGGATTTGTGAAAGCATCCAAAATAGTTACGTTAGTGGAAATGGTATGTATTTAATGCGTAAATGAGTGATAAAAGCATAAAACTAATACTTTAGCGTTCTTCTAAATCATCCTTGAGATCACAGTTTGTCGAAATAACGGGATCAGATATTTCAGTAGCTACATCATTATTAGATCAGCTAAATTATGATTTACCAAGGGCCATTGAAACGTATTATAGTATGAATAAATCAAATGAAACTACAATAAGGATAGATAACAAGGTTAAAGCTATTTATAATCAATACAAGGATTCACAGGATGAGAACATTATTGATATTCAAGGTACTCTTCAATATCTTGAGGATTTGGGAATTCTGCCAGAGGATCCTAAAAGTTTGACACTATCTTTTCTTTTGAACAGTCCTACCATGGGTATTTTTAAGAAAGATGACTTCTTAAGTAGATGGTCAAAAGAAGGAATCAATACTATCGAAAAGATGAAGGTATTTATTGAGAATTATCATTCCCAGTTATTGTTAGAGGATGATAAATTTAAACAAATATATGCGTTTGCATTTGATTTTTTAATGGAAAACGAAAATCAGAAGTTGTTAGGATACGATATAGCAATAGATTATTGGAAATTGATCTTAGAGAAAAATATAAGTGACAAAATGACCAATGGCGGCTTAATCAAAGAAAGGTTACATCAATGGTACACATTTATTAGCGAAGAACATAAAAGAAACATTTCAAAAGATAGCTGGGATATGTTTTACTTATTCTTCATGACCATTATGGTCAGAGATCCAAAAAATTTGAGTGAATATGATGAGATGTCGGCATGGCCAAGTTTTATAGATGGATACGTGGAATATCTTCGGGAAAATACACTTTTAGAGTGAGTTAAATTTCATACCATCTATATATATATATATATATATATATTTAATTTAATAAATTATTAATATTAGCTTTCCTTAGGGCTAGCAAAGTCTTTGAAGCGTCATGTTCTAAATCATCATTATCCGTTGTTTCCTGGCACTTTTTGTAAATAAGCTTATTACTTACTGGAATCTCTTTTTTGAAAAGCTTCTTTTCTGGTAATAAAATACCATCAGATTGTTCACTTGGAGTCATTACCAGCGTGATAGCAGGATCAGGCAAATAGAAATTAGAAAATTGAATGCTGCTGAAGTCAGATGATTTATTCTTATATGGTATAGATGGTAGAGAGTGATGTCTGATTATTTGACTAGTGTGTTTATAATCATTCAAGGCGGTTAGCACTGGCGCTATATCCGGTGTAATATCTGGTGATGGAAGTTGTTCCTTTAAGAATTCAGTTGATGACTCTTTATCACTAGAGTTAAAGGAAGAACTACTTTTTCTTGAATCCTTAATTGATGAATCAGCATTCAAACCAGTAAAGTCAAACTCCTTTCCGATATCCCTATATGAATTAACATCTAAGGGAACTCTAGCAAAATCTATATCAAAACCATAATCAGGATTTGATTGTAAAAGCCTGTGCTGTTCCTGGATAATATGATGCAAATACATTATATATTCTACCGAAGATTGTAGGATTGTAAGTTTGTGCATACCATCAATCTTATTGCTGTTATTACTAGAGCCTCCTTTACCTTTACTGGTACCAGCAATATTACTGCTAGAGCGACATGCTGGAATAAGATATTTCAAAGCCTCAAATTCTCTATTAATTTTCATTCTTCTTCTCTTTTCAATAATGGAATGTAATTGCTTCGTTTCATTTCTTCTTTTGAGAATCTCATCGGAATCAATATTAGATGATAAACGACGACGTTTTTTCTTCGTGCTTGGTGTGATTAATTCCTGCTGACCATTTTCTGTTATTTCCAAGGAATCATCCGCAGCTCCATTAGTATATTCATTGGTTAGTATTTCATAATTCCTATTACTCGTCTCCAAATCAGTGTTTAACTGAATAATGGTGGTTTTCAATACTGGAGGTTTAGGTAACTTATTCATCGTGTGACCCTTTAATTTTTCGTATCTTAATAATAATTCAGAATCAACGTCTTATAGACTACTTCTAATACAAGTAGAATTAATCTTTACGTTGTAAGGCGCTGTATCGAAACCACAGATAATATAAAAATTGCTCGTTGTGTTAATTCTAGTAACGTAATTTTATAAACAATTAGCGTGCCGATTGTAGCTTCGATGTTTTATTGCCCAAATTGTATTATATATATAGTGTTCCTAGTAGCTTCTCTTGATTCGCATCCAAATCCCCAGTAGTATCAATAGATATACCTTCTCTAGTTCATTTATACTAAAAAGTTGCTGTTACCAACTTTCAATCACCACGTTCAGTACTTGACGCACGTTTACTCTTCTTCACATAATTTTTGTCTTCGATTAATATGCTGTATTAGGCATGGGGTCAAGACTATACGCAACACGTGGGGCCGATACCCCATGTGTGAAATCAAGCCCACACGATACAATCTCACACGCTGTTCCGCCTACTTAGCGTATACTATCTTAATCCAAGTTACTGCGGTACATGCGTCATATAATCATGCGCCACAATATACGATATAATTAGCTTCCAGTATTTCGATCATAGAGCAGTGGAGATTGTCTAATTTCGGATCGCGACCCTCATTGATAAAGTAAAACTTTTGCAACCCCTGTTAATATCGAGGGTTTCTCAGCATATAAGATAGCAGTTACAAGATACTCGTGCACACAAGACTAGATATGATCCTTGTACAACAAATATATTGAATTTCTAATATATAACCAATAATTATCGACACCTGCATCTTCTACAAGCCACTTATATTTAAGTCGCGGAATGGTGATTACAACATCTGAAGAAGTACGCGCATGGGAGCTCAGGGTCCTGATTTTCATCTATATGATGTATCCCTTCCAATCTGACCACAACATTTATAGCCCCATTTTCCATCACTGTAATAACTACCAAAAACCAGAGTATGTGAGATGGAAGATTTATTTCCACATTTATCATTAGAATGGCAAGTCTCGCTAGCATCTATTTCGATAGCTCTAGATGCGTTGGACATTTCTGACATAGGGGAATAACTGGTATTTGTAGTAGGAGTAAAAGTATGGTGCTTATGTGAACATGTAGATGTACTCTCTGTGATAACTGATGGATCACTTACTGGCTTAGATATGAGTGAATCTTCTCCATTTTGACTATTCAGTTCATTGATAGTATCATTTACACCATACAATTTTAATATTTTTTGTCTTTTTTGCTGCTTGCTTCCTTGAATTTCCTGCCTCCTTTTTTTAAGCTTATATTCCATAAACGTAGGATTACCTTCAAGATTCAAATCCAAATTAACAGTATTCTCATTATCATCAGATGTTTGAAACTTCGCAAGGTTTTCAAGTTTCTTAGTGAAGTTTTCATTTTGTCTGAACTTCTGTTCCTTTTCATTTTCTTCCCAAGCAAAACGTTGAAGCTCTGTCAATGATGTTGCATCGCCATTCAACAGTGAAACAAATTGATTAGTTTCGTTTATAATACCCGATAAATCTTGTGTCGTTCTAGATTTTGGATCGTATTTTATTTTATTATCATTCAGTGATATATTTAAAAGGTACGATGGTATATCCTGTCTATCTCTTACTGCTCTTTCCAAATCATCCTCCTTTGTATTATTTTTAAGGTCACCTTTAGATAGCCCTAACTCAATTAATTCCAATTCATAATCAGTATCATCAGAGCCTTCTTCTTCTGCGATGGGCAACTTCTTGCTTTTAATGTCGTTCCAATTTTTCAATATATCATCCCAATCACTTGATTGATATCCAAACCATCTATCTCTCTTTGAATCATAATCGCTTGCATTCTTAATACGCGATGTTTCTGTTAATTCAACGTTATCATGGATTCCTTCACCAGATTTCGCTTCACTAAAATTAATTATTTCTTTGCTGTTTCGCTGATGAGATAAAGAGTCCTCTTCATTTCCTTCTTCTTGTGTTCCTCTATACCAAGGTTTGGTAGATATATACTTCGGTATATATGGATTTGCCTCTTTATTTGTAGGATTCTTCGACATATTTGATTACACCATGAAAAAGAATAGGTTCGATGTCAGATCAGATTTCTCACTTCAATTTTTTAGCTATATTACAATTTATAAATTAATGCTACGTATAAACGAAACTTACGAAATGCTAAACAATATCTATGTATTTAAAATCCTTTCCATTCATCTTCACTATCCACATCTTCTTCAGCTGCTTCTACGCCAACATCGGAGTCATCTTCATTTTCAACAACACCCCATTCCTTTAATTTTTCATTATCCAAAACGTCCTCTTTACACTTTTCTCTTAAGGTCTTTAATGCAGCAGCTTTACTTAATTTTTCAAATGGAGAAATAAGCTCTATAACAGGCGTTTCACTTACAAGAGCAAGTTTCTTCTTATATAAATCAGTGTACAATTCCATGTCTCTTTCTTCTTGTTCATCCAATTCCTCTTGTAAATCAGCGAGCTCTTCAAAAATAACAAGTTCCAATTCTTCCATGTAGATATCACACAAATGGTATGGTAATGCAACACTGATAGATTTATCTCCACTTAATGGAGATTCAACCAAAACATTTAAAAATTCATCAAGGTATTTCTTTTCCCAATTGTTTCCCTTTAACTGCTTGAAATTGTGTCTCAATACTCTTCTGATTAATAAGTAAAATTTATCAATTCTCCATTGATCTATACTTGGCCATTCTTTAATCATAACTGACCAAAATGCTTTCAAAAATTTAGCATGTAACGTAATAGGAATAACTTCGCTATACAACTTTCCTAAACTCTCTGCTAATCTTTCTTGTGGCCTAGGACGATCACAGAACCACATAGAATAGTACAAACCCTTCCATAATTTCTCCATTTCCAACAATGGTAACTTAGAAGATGAGCGTGAAACTAAATACTTTCTTAATGCTTCTAAGGCAGCTTCTCTTGTAGGACGATCATTGGCAGCCAATTTCTTGACAAAGGTAGAAGTTTGAGACATGTTCTATGCTAATTTAACTACCTAATGTATATTACAATAAGGTATTATTTGTTTAACTATGGAACCTATTTGGAAAAAAAAAATTAGACTACGAGAAGAGATCACGTTATCGCGCACATGACAAAAATTTAACTTATACGATTATGCTTAATTAGATAGACTAAATGGAACGAACTACTAAAAAAATAGTTAGTCCCCTAAGTAAAACAATTATAAAATATATTCAGTGATAACTAGTTGCCCTGAATATCGCCGAATTATTATCAATATTTATTTCCACAAGCTACCCGAACTCGCACAAATGAAGTTGTAATGATCCAACGATCCAAAGTGCAAAAAGCATGCAAATAGAATATGCAGCTTATGATTTCAATTATCACTCACTTAAACCATAAAAGGGCATAATATTAAACAATCAAATATCTAATTGGGATATGTAACAACTTAACGATGTAACCAACAATTCCCATCATAATGAAACCTACACCAACAGCTTTGATGATCTTGAGGTATTCTAGCACATGTTAGTAAAAGTTCAACAATATATCATTTTCCAATACACAAATTCAATTTCAACATAATCATGGTAATGGTAATTAGAAAAAATCAATTACTACATACCCTTCTTATCTGGCTTTTGACACTTTTTAATAAAAGCACTTCCATCCTTGAAAAATTCAACTGGAACTTCAGTAATTTTTTCTAATCCTTCGGCAGCCATTTCTATTATTTACTCTTTGTTGTAATGGTCGATTGATACGTGGAATTTTTTTAATTTATCGTTCACTTTTATCGCGAGTTGGCCTTGATAAAATTGTTCTCCGCACTACCTATACTTACAATTTAGATCTATACTGTTTATTTGCAAATAATCTATATCAAATCTAAAAAGGAATCTTTATCTTCAGTTCGTAATGAAATCATAAATTCTTCTCTCTTTCTTTCAACCATATCTCTGTAATTTGGAATGACTTCTTCCTTATACCATACCATCAAATTATCAGTCATTTTCTGATCTATGCTCCATTTTTCGATAAGTGGTTTACACTGTCCCAAATGCACAGAATTCCATTTAACGTTAATAAGCAGCTGTAAGGCTTCTTCATATAGAGTATATATTGACTCATCGATGTTGTTAACGTTCTGGGTTGTGATACGATTGAAAGAGTTTTTTGATATGTGGAAGAGGTGATAATTCCTTAATAAACTAATAAGGAAGCTGTAGAACTTGGGTTCGATTTCTTCATTAGAATCTAAATTTTCTTTCAAATAATTCAAATATCTTTTGTGAATTTGAAGTGAGAAAAACTTGTTGGAACTATTATAAAGACCCCATAATTCGGAGAAAATATTGATTCTCTTATTCTTTAATTCATCTGTAAGTTGTAAGAAACCTTCGTAATCAAACTCTACATTTTTTTGAGCTTCCTTTAAAGAAACATTACTAGAATCTTTTCCAATAGAAGAATTTTTCAAATAGAAGCCAAGAGCTTTTTGGTCATTATATTTAGTAGAATTATCACACCATTTAAATATATTTTCCCATAAGTTTTTCGAGTTCAACTTAGATAAATCTAAAGAATAGTCATTTTGAAATGCATTTATGTAAGTCATTGCTGTAAAGAATTCCCCATTATATGAAAAGGCAACCGCTATAGCTTTCAATATTTCAATATTTGGGTAATTTGCACTATTCTTAGCAGGAATTTGAAAGTTGTCTCTTAATTTTCCATTCGGAGTTAAACCCCATGTTAACTCGATATACTTCGTCAAATAACTTAAATTCTTGGAGTATCCAATGGAATAAATTAGAGTTTCATTAAATTTGTTATCCAATGCAAATGCATTTCTATTATCTGATTGATGTTTTAAAAAGTCATTGAATATGGTTATGAATGACTGATCAAATTTAAATTTAGATTTAGAAGGATTATAGTAATAATCAGATAATTCTATATTATCAATTTTCCACATATACGGTAAACCACCACTATAAACTTGTAATTTTAATACCCACATAGCCTTAGTCATTAATTCAGGTGCATTACTAAATTGAGTTTCAAATCTCTGGAACCATTTAGATGCCAAGTCAAGCTTTGAATTATGTAATTCAAAATATATCAAATTCTCATAATCTGCTATGTGAAATTGATATCCAGTTAAATGATTTGAATTATACAAATTAACTCTCTTCGAATGGTGATAGATATGTTCACTTGGGTTTGAATAGATTAAATTGCTATATAAGCGTCTAATGCTGTCCTTGACGTATTTAGCATTAAGTGCAATCTTTTTCAGTTCAGTAGAATTACCTGAAAGGTATCTTTGGTTTGCATATTGCTTGATCAAATTAACCTGGTATTCAATCATACACCTTAAATAAAATGACATCTCTGAAGGAGTCATGAAATTTTGCCATCTGCTACTTTCTTGTCCTGTACTTGAAGTTAACTTGATAAATAATTCCACTAATGATTCAAAATCTTTTTGCTCAATAAGAGAATAGATTTTTTTTTTTATTAATATGTTGGTGGGTATGTTTTCATCTTGTATTTTAAATGTAGATATAAAATGTATTTCAGAAAGGGAATTCAAATAATCCACAGATGGGAGTGATTTCATGCTATGTTTTATTTTGATTGAATCATTTTTGGAGTGTAGTCTAGAACTTTCTTCTAAGATATTCAAATCTTCAACATTTGACACTAAAGTTGGCGAATAAAGGTATCTCCTCGAAGAAAAGTTTACACTTATAGTAGGCTTTCTCTTCAAGACACCAACCATATTCTACTATTCAGTTCTGTAGTGTCTTATTTGACGCTAGTATTTCATATAGTTCTGATCAACTGAAAAAAAATATAATCTGTTTGTATCACAAATAGGATTTACCCGCATATGAAAAATTATCCAGAACTAATATAATGAATATTGTTTACAATCTACCATACATTTTTTCATACATAGAATACTAAACCTATAACTTAACCTTACTCATAGAATCCAAAAAATCTCCTCCAATATGTACAGAATTATATTCTGAAATATCTTTGAGTCCTTCTTCCGTAGTTTTCCCGTCTAAAATATCTTGAATACTTTTTTTCGTACCTTTGATTGCCCATTGGGCATGTCCATTTATTTCAGATCCTAGTTTCTTACAATATTCTAAGCCTGAATTAAATTCATTAAAAACCTTACTAACAAATCCCAATCTTGAAGCATCCTCACTGCTAAATATATCCCCTGTTAATGCAAACTGATAAAGCATTGATTTATTATTAATCAATTTGGGCAATCTTTGCAAAGATCCAATATCGGCAGGTATTCCTATTTTAATTTCCCTAATAGAAAATTTACAATCAGATGTTGCAACCCTAATTGAGCAACATGCTGCAATATCCAATGCAAGTCCATAATTAATACCATTTAGTAAGCAAATAGTAGGAACATTTATCCTGGCTGGAGCACCAATACAATATTGGAAATCAACAATATGTTGTTTTAATTTATGTTGTTTTTCTTGTGGAGACCCAATGTCAGATGACATAGTAGATAGCGCATCCTTCAAATCAAGCCCACTACTAAAAGCTTTGGGAACATTAGACGAGATCAAAATCAAGTTTGTTTCTTCACATTTGTCCAATTCTGTTAAAATTTCATTATAATCCCTCCAAATCTTTTCAGAGAAAGCATTCAATCTTTTTGGATTATTAAATTGAAGGTGAATAAACCCCTCTTCAATTTCAGTTATTATAAAATGTTCGTAATTCTTGAATGACTCAGCATTGAACAGTACCATTTTTAGTACTAATCTTTTAAGTAAATATCTTTGTTAGATCAAATTTACAATAAAATATATTGTGGGGATACATATGACTATATATCAATACTTTTGAAACCGAGGTAAAAATATTCGCAAAATGTGAAATAATGCATACAACACTACACAGTATATTTCCCAATAGGTACCTTTGATTCTTCCTTAGCAGCGAGTTCTAATCCCTCAATCATCTTCTGGCGGATAAGACTATTAGCTTCTCTTACTGAACCTTCTGTCAATCCTTCAACCAAAAGATAAAGTTTTGCAGGTGGAGCTATATCTTTACCATTCTTCTTGATTGTTTCAGGAACCTTTGTATTAGGAGGAAAGTATTGACCTTTATTTGTAATAGAAGTAGATGTACTTTCAATAATTTTTGATAAGTTTTCATATTGAACAACAACCCATCTAGCTTTCTGAGGTAAATCATTAATGGTGATTCTAGAGTGGTATTTACATTTATCAGGTCCCGAAGTCTCAGGTGCTCTTCCCTCAATAATTTGAAAGTCAGGCAATTGAGTCAATAAATCGTCCAGTTGTTTCGTTTTAGAAACATTAGACAGTAAAGAAGGGTGTGAGTTAGTTTCGCCATTATTATCAAATACTTTTCGCTGTAAGGACTTAGTATTTTCTCTTATTTCTTGTAAGTTTTCTAAACCTTTTCCACCGAATCCAAAGCTGTACTTTACTTTCCCACTCTTCACATTACTAAGGAATGTATCATTAATTTCTAAAAGCCGTGGGGGGATTTCGCTTTCAGGGACTTTACTCAACTTCATTGCTTTAACCAAATCTGTTATTTGCCTTTCTTGTTTAGAACTAACAAAGGTGATAGCAGTTCCTTTTATACCGGCTCTTCCAGTTCTGCCTACTCTATGAACATAATCTTCCATATGACTGGCTGCCTCAAAATTAATAACAAGATTCAATCCTTTAACATCTAATCCCCTGGCAGCGATGGATGTTGCTACGAGTATATTTATACCACTAGACGAAGAAGAAAACTCTTTAATCGCATGCTTTCTATCAATTTGATCCTTTCCACCATGTATTGTTAATGTAGAATAATTATTAGAAAATAATTTTACCATTAAGTTATCAGCAGCCACTTGCTTTTCAACAAAGATTAGAATTTTTGCATCTTCATCATCCTTTCGAAATTCTTCAATTATTTTTATTAAGCGAGCAAACTTTTCGTTTTCTAAATCTGTATCCGATCCTTTATCTTCAAAAATTTCTACTTTCTGTGTAATTTCGGAAGCTACTACACTCACGCCACCAACAATAATTTCAACTGGATTGATTAAAATTTTTTTTGCAAGCTGTTCCATTTTTCTAGGAAACGTAGCCGAAAACAAGACAGTCTGACGATCTGGTCTAACTTGAGTAAAAATCTTTGTAACTTGAGGTTCAAAGCCCATATCAAACATCCTATCTGCTTCATCAAGCACTAAATATGTCACTCTCTTCAAATTAGTAACTCGTCCACCATTAGCTGTGAGCAAATCAATTATTCTACCCGGAGTCCCAACTACTACCGTTGCCCCTTTCTTTAATTGAGCAATTTGTATTTCTATCAGTGACCCCCCATAACAACATGCCACAGATATCTCTAAAGCTTTCGCAAAATTATTTAGTTCTTTGTTGATTTGTAATGCCAATTCTCTCGTTGGTGTCATTATGAGACCAATAGGACCATCACCTTTTTTTAATGGAGGTTGGTCTTTAATATGTCTAAGCATGGGAAGAACAAAAGATAATGTCTTCCCAGATCCTGTTTTCGCTACACCTATCATATCTCTTCCAGAAATAATTGTAGGTAATGCTTGTGATTGAATCGAAGAAGGTTTACTGAATTCAAGTTTGTCTTCAATTATTGACATTATAGAAGAGGGTAAACCTAAATGAGACCATCGCAAAATCGGTTTAGGACAATCAAGACCTCGAACTTTAATGCCACCAAGATCCATTCTTAATTTATTCACACTTTCATCACTTAATCTGGATAATTCTAGCGGTTCAGTGTAAAAGTTTTTACGGAAGCTATTATATTGAATTTTTTCATGATCAAGTTGACCTAGTTCTTTATCTCTATTTTGAAGCTTCTGTAACTTAATTGAAAGTAGTTTTTTCTGCTTTTCTTCTTCTTCAGATTCTTGTAATTCTTCATCAGAATCAGGATTTTCTACAGATTTATGATTCTTTTGTAACAATTCCTGGCTTTCTGATGATTTTTTTGTTGACTCTTTTTTCTCAAGATTTTGAATCAATATATCTAACTCGTCAACATACTTATCATTGCCTATTAGTTTTTCGTCTTCGTTAGTTATGTATTCATATTCTTTAGACGTATCTAACGTCGGCTTTTTAAACTTTGGCCGTTGAACATCATTATCATCATCATCACCAAAAATGGATCTTTTTTTTACTGGATTAAGTTTCTCTATTTTAGTAGGTTTTAATCTATTTAAATTAATACATGTTTTAGGTTTTATTTCCTTGATTTGAATATTTGATTCTTGATCCTCGCTCAGATTAGAAACAATATCTTGTCGTTTCCTTTTCCAGTCTTCAATTCTTCTTTGCCTTATCATTTTTTTCTCCAAGTTATCTTCATCTGACTTGGATATGCCTTTTAAAGCATCTTGTGTTTTGGTTTCTTCTTCCTTTCTCTTCTTCCACGCAGCTAACTGCTCTTGTCTCTTCCTTAATTTCTCTTGTTTTAATTCTACATCCTTGCCTTCTTGCGACTTAGGGATTGTGTTCTTCGTAGAATCGTTAGTAATATTACTATGAAGGTTTTTTTTCATTTTATCATACTTATACAGATGTAAATATCCCGAACTGTTTGAACTCATCTTATATAATGTGGTTATAAAACTATAAAATTTAAATAGTGCGAATTTTTTAGCTGATTATAATTCAGTTGTGACTGTAACAGTTTGAGAATTTACAAGCATAACTGGCGGTAAACCCTCTAGCCAAATTTCCAAAGTTTTTATATAGTCAAGCGAGTCATCATAATTCAAATGTGTACCGATTACTGGCGCTGGTAGAGTTGTAAATATGACAGCGGTTTCTGATTTTGGTGAATTGATCTTCATAAGCTCATTAAGAATCAAATGCTGTCCCTTTGCTGGTAGGTTATTAAAGGTTAAACTATTCAATTCTTTCATCAACTTTTTCTGAGTTATGTTATCCTCATTTTCTGTAGCTTTTGATGAAGCATCTTTACTTCCACTACCAGGGGTCTTCCTGTTGATCCTATTTAAATTAGAAGGGGGAACGTCACTTATACCATCATCATCATCATCGTCATCATCATCTAAAGCCAATAAGGTGGGTGACTTGAGCTTTTCCATCAAGCGATCATCTTGGGTTAATATAGACGGAGTCAATAAAGAATCATCACTTTTATTTTTTGCCGAAGATGATTTAAACGAAAAATAATCATACTTGGAAATATTGCTTTTAGTTCTAGAGCTATTCTTATCCTTAATCTCTGAACTACATTCATTCCTTTTTGAATCGCCACCACTATTATAGTAATCTGAATTATCATTCGCAGGAATATCGTCGTTCACAAATCTAATCGAAGAGGTACCTTCACCACCTTCACCACCTTCATCATCCGAATTGACCTTGGATTGAGGTATCTTATACGACAGAAAGTTTGGTTTTAAATTAGACTTAACAGATCTTATTGAAAGTTGATCCGTAGATAAATTTGGCTTTAGTTTCATCCTATCACCAATATCTTTCAAATGCGGTATTGATTTCTTCTTAGAATTTGGAATCTTATTTTTTGTAGTATTATTATCAACTAAACTTTTCTCTGATCTTTTTTTGATGGAACTATCATAATGCTTAGCGTTAGTTTCAATATCATCCTCAGTATCACTACTATTACTATCACTACTAGTACTCTCTAGAGCATCATTGTAATTAAGATACTGTCCAGTATTTTGCGTTTTCATATTGAAAGATAGAGAAAGTCCTTGCTCGTGTAAATTAGATAAAGTATATCTTCTATTCTTCACTCCTTTAGAAAGGTCATTGAGTTGCAGCGGGCTAGTCGATGATAAATTTAACGGGTTAAAAATAGATGAATCTTTCAACGAGAAGGCAGTTTTAGAACTCTGTGATTTCTTATTCAAATTAATTGCAAGTCTTCGTTTTTGTTTCTGTTTTTCAATTTCCTTTAACGCTTCTCTTGCATTCTGTAAATTTTTCCACCATTGATCAAATTTTAAAACAGAATCTATCCTATCATATTCTCTCTGGTTCTTCAAAGTCCTTGAATAACCTCGTATCAAGAAATTGTAAGACATCAATTCTTCGTTGTCTAGGGAGATTACTTTAATTTCCGCATCAATTCTCAAATTAGCAAGAAGAGACTTTAATCTTGAATGCTCTTCGTGTATTTCAGAATTTGATTCAACAAAAACAATGATTCTTAATTTATGATTACTATATTTCCACTCATTAACAGTAGATAAAATAGAACCTAGCTGCAATATTAATGTATATGTATCAAAGTTTGTCGATAGAAAAGATTTGCCATTGTCCAACACACTGATTGAGGACATCTGAATTGGATACAAATCTATGTACCTACCTTCAATACTTTTATCTTCCAAATTCTTTATATTTCTCCATATTCCATTCTTCGAGGGAAAAGGTAAATCCATCTTATGAAAATTTGCGGAAACTGCAACCGTGGCTCTCATAATAATCAAATCTTCTACAATTTGCACCCATTGATTTAAAGTGACTTTTCTCTCCTTTCGACAACTTTCTGTTGGCAATTCAATCATTTTTCTTTTGTCCTCAAAGGAAGGAACATGCAGTAAATCATTCCTTTTTAAATCCAATTCATAAAAGCCAAGAACTATAATATTTGGCCTCATTCCACCTAATCCAGATCCCATATAAATATTTCGTACACCCCAGGACAAAGTAGGGCCTAACGATACTTGTACAAATGCTTTAATTTTAGAAATATCTCTTAGTTTCTGCCAAGCATCTTCCTGTTTCCTAACTTCTTTATAAATATGCACGTTAAATTCAGGATTTTGATTAGAAAATGAATTCACAGACTTTTCATTTACCAATATAACATGTCCTAAAATGTAGAGGCCACCCTTTTTTAAATGATTACAAAATCCAATTAAATTCCATGACGTTTTTGGATCATCACATAAAAGTAATATTTGTGGTCTCCAATACTTAATATTGACTTGCAATTTTAATCGCAACAAATACTTTCTAACCTGATGATAGATAAGTAGTTGTGAGATATCACCAAATTTCTGAGGTGGTGTTAAATAATGTATTGTCAAAATTAAGAAAAATAAAAAGAATATTACCAAGGTAGCAGAAATACCATCAACGATAAACATGGCGATAACACATGAAATGACACCAATCAATGCCGTCCTTCTGCTAAAATATTTAAAAGACGGTCTGAAATTTGGGGCAGAACCTACCCTCAAAAGAAAACAAGCTAAATTCATAACAATAAACGTCATTAGAAAAGCCATAGTAATAAAAGTAGCAATTTGATTTATATCAGCAAAGAGAAATATTTGGGCAAGGAACCAAGTAAAGAAAATACTTAGGATTTCTGCTCTTTTCTTTTCCTTTGGTGATTTCTTTATAGTACTAAAAATTGATAAGCCTGGCATGAGTTTATCTCCCGCTATAGCAGAAAGCATAGACGCAGCACCTACAATACCCATGATGACAGAAAATAAAGAAGTAGATAATTCACCGATAATAATGACCAATCCGTGAATATTTACCGTTTGAATGACTTTTATATCTGCATGAAGTAGCTCTCTTGGTATCGAGCATCCCATTGATATGATAACCAAAGAATACAATATAAATGTAACAAGTAACCCTTTCAAAGTACCTGTTGGGATCGATTTAGATGGATTTTTTAAAGAACCAGACATTGATGCACCAGCAAATATACCAGCAGTACTTGGAAAAAAAATGCCAAATAAATTTCTAAAAGTTTCAGTTTGACCTGGAGGGAGAACAGAACCTGCTGCCCCACTGGTAAAGCGAGGCCATAAATTTTCTAATGCAGTTGAAAAAGATAATCCAGAATACCTTATGTAGTTTGAAATCCCCACCTCAACATCAAATGGGCGTACAAAAATTGTTGATATTGGAATAGAAATGGTACTAAGACTTAATGCAATGAATAACCAAAATGCGGTTTTGGATACTAGTGAAGAACCAACCAAAGCAACACAAGTACAAATGGCAAGTAAAATTGTCGAATATAAAAGTTGCCACCAATATCCCGTTTCTAATAATGGGTATATATCACCATAATGCTTACCAAAGTTTACAATTAATGGTTCTGTGAAACCTACAACGTTCAAGGAAGAATTCAATATTTGGCCAATGAAGAAAATTATACCAATAGCACCACCAAATTCAGGACCCAAGGATCGTGATATCATATAATAAGCACCACCACCCTTGACAGTACCATTTGTTGAGATTGCACTAATTGACAATGTGGTAAGTATATCAATTGTGTATGATAGAATCAAGAGGAAAAGTGTACCTAGAATACCCATCTGTCCAATAATAAACCCAAATCTCAAAAACATCAAGATGGATAACACATTAAGTGCCGTAGGGAGAAATACCCCTTCGAATGTTTCTAGTTTTATCTCCTTCTTGTTTTTCTTACCGGCACCATTCTGTTTTTTAGAAACTTGATTGAAACTCAATTGTCTCTCGATACCTGTGGAATTATTTACATCAGAACTTGAAGGTAAAAGTGATGTTCTATCTGTGGCAGTTTTTCTATTACGTGAAGGTCGATATTTCTGCATCACAGTCTTATTCCAATCACCTTTTATTTCTCCTACACTTATCTAGATCGAAGATTAAAGATCAATCCCATATCTCGTCTATATACAGGAACATGATAAAATGCCAATTAGGAACCCTTGAATCTAAGTTATAGGCTGGCCGTTTCAAGTGGTTTAATAGGAAATGACATCAGCATCTTGAAAGAAACGACACTACCTGTGAATATGATAGAAGGTTTACAAGAGTAGTGTGATTTCTGTTAGGAGTATACATGCAAGAAACAAATCGCATTATTAGCAATCATAACTTAACGCAACGCATGTCATTTACGTAGTAATTACATTAACAAGGTATAGCCGGCTACGGTGAACTTATTTTTTCCAGTACCATCACCCAACCTCGTAAAGATATCTAAGCGCATGATAATTACAATAATGTTGAGCATATTAGAAATCATATCAGGTGGCCTGTTCCTATTTTGATGAATCGATTAGGACAAGAAGGGCCCAACGAATATTTAGCTTATTTATTTAGCATCTTGTTTTATATAGAAGTGCATCCCTAAGATTCATTCTGTAGTTATTTTTTTAAATAGAATCTGTCAGGTGACTTGAAAAATTTTCGAACCATACTCTTTACTCTTAAATCACAAAGAAAAACTAATAGTGGCAAACAGAATATTATAAGTTACAGAATTATAAACCATACATGTTTAGATTGATTTCAACCAGTGCACAGCTGGGAATTAGACCTGCTTTATTGCTGAAAGTTAGAAGTAATACAGGAAGCTTAGCTATCTCATCAACTTCAAACAACTTAACCTCACAAAATGCAACCCAGTACTTACCAGCCCAATTTTCAAGAAGCAACTCCCAATCATCAGTTAATGCAAACCTGTCTTCAAAATACTCTATGGTAGATTCCTTTATCGCCAAGTCTCAAAAGGATCCTTTACTCCGTGATATTATAGACCAAGAAACTAAAGTGAAAATTAATCATTTCCAAGAACAGCTTTCCCTAGCCGGTCAATACAGAACAAACAAAGACCGTGAGGGTCAAAGAGCATTTGTAGATACAATGGCAAACATTTTCAATTTATTTAGAGATGATGCTTTGCGTTCAGCATTCAGTTCAAAGGACTTGTTTCATTTCGTTCAAATGATGAATTTCTCAGTCTATCACAATAGAACCAGTCGTTTGTCGGGATCTAAAAATAGAGATTCAGATCAATACCAAAATGAAAACTTAGTTGATGAAGTTTTGTTAAAAAATGCAGTATTAACTGCCAGTGAAACTATTATTGATGGAGAATTTAACAAGATTTTAAATGCCAATATTTTACTGTTCTTATTTTTCTCCATGGGACAATTCCAGTTATACCCAGAAATGATCAACTTGTGGGAAAATGGTGTCAATGATTCAGAAATCGGAAAGTTATATTTGGATGAAAAAATCCTAGCAGTAATTTTACCAATTGCTTACAACAACAAGAGATTTAACTATGAAGAAATTTTGCATATTTATGAATTAAACACCAAGGAAAAGTCTACCATTCACCATGAATTGTTATCATCCATTGGTAAGATTGCCATTCGTTCTGGTGATTACTCCCGTGGTTTAGACTCCTTAGAAGCATTATTACAAGCTTATGAATCAAATACCAAAGATAAGAAGAAGGTTTTAGGTTCGTTGGGAGATCTTCACTTGAGTTTTATTGGTGCTTGTAAAGATATTAAGATATCTAAACATTTTTTCGACAAAGTTATTCAGTATGATTTACCTTACTTTGTTAGATTGAAGGTTCCGCACATTCAGTCATTATTGGAAAATTGTTACGAATTGAATGAAGGAATTGATGATATTTTATATTTTTGGAGATCAACAGTTTCTCACTATAATAAAGAGAAGAAGAATTTACTGTTGAATTCACGTTATTCTATCTTGAATAACACACTTTTCCAAATTTTTTTTAAGATGTACCCAACTATGACAGAAGAATCAATTGATAAGTTGAAAGAAATAATTGCATCATATGCAGAAATTAAGAGTGTCGATGAAGTTTTCTTGAATACAATCATTGGTAACTACTCTTGGGGAAAGAAAGAAATCTTAGAACAATTGATGGAAAATTATGAAATTTACGGTGTCAAACGTACTCCTGTTTCCTTCAGAATTTGTTTAAAGAAGACAGGTGAATTGTCATCTTATAGCAATGAAGACATTTTAGCTAAATGGAATCAAGCGTTAAGACATCTAGATGAAACAAAATATAATTATATTCCAATTGCTGACTGGGCTGCCTTACGTGATGCTACTATTTTATCACCATATTCTCCTGAAAGAAAGGAATTCTACTTGAGTGTTTTGAATAAGTATAAAGATTATATACAAGATCAAAGATCATGTGTTCGTTTTGTTAGATACTGGATGAGAAAGCCAGAACACTTCAAGGACATTGCTAAATTAAGCGAATCAAGACAATTGGAATTTGATAATTCACCACAAATAGAAATTCCTGCATTTTCTAATTTAAGACCAAACATCAACTACAGAGAATTGTCAACAAAGATAATACAACGTTAAAGATTAATTCGATAATAATAATAATAATAATAATAAATAGTAATGCTTACCCTGTATATATAGAATTTAATGAATCCGATTTTATTTTTACAGTAGTTTTGTGGCACTTAATCGATAAGTAAATATGAATGATCTTTCACTCTCCACTAATATAGAAACAGAGTAATTTACTCACTTGTACATAATAATTGCAGAAATAAGTGTAAGGTTTAATAACTAATGGGGAATTGTTTATCGAAGGATAGTGTTCTTGAAGATGAGAAGAGAAATACGGTGTCCAGCAAAACCAGATTCGCAAAAGATAGAAAAAGACCAGATGAAAAGGGGACAGTAAGTTCAAATAGGGATATAAATAAAGAAGTGAAAGTAGGAGATAATTCTAATGTAGACCGGGTTATTGCTGGCAAGAATACTGGGTCAGCTGTGCAATTAGGGGGTAATGGCGACAATTCATTGAGTGTAAGAGATGCAGCTGCAAGGGCTGCTGAAAATAGATACCAGCTGAAACAACAACAATTAGAGGCAAGCAAGGAAAAATTGCACGCAGCCTCAAAATTGTCCCGGGCAGAGAAGGGATTATAGAGTATCTTAGAGAAGGGGTTATAGAGTATCTTAGAAAATCATATCACTGTTATGAATCGATTTCTTTACTGTAAACTTTAGTCCTTGACGTAAGCTTCGGCAAATAAATAAAAGTAAAAATAATCAATTCATGTATATATACGTATTTTTTTGAATGTGGAGTAAGTAAATGATAGTAAGCGTAAATTTAATTTACTAAAATGAGCAATATCAAAAAATCTATTTTTAATACTAGATATGTCGTCGTTTTACAAAAAGGAATTGAAGAAGATCAAAGAGTTGATCAAAGAGCCATTATTAGAATTAGTGATAGAGCATCTACCACATTTACAAACGAGTAAAAAAGAAATAGATGATGCATGGGAAATAATTGCAATTAAGTTAAACAAGCATCTTTTTAGAGAGAACTTTGATAATTACAAGAAGGATCCTAAGGATTCACCAGATATATTCATGCTAAATGGGATGATCGTATCGGAGATTTACGAAGATCTCATAAAATATACTCATCTTTGGACCATGGATTCCAATGGGCAATACCGTAAAATATTGACCGACAGTCGTATAAGTAGTATGCTTCAGACATTAAAGGCAGATGAATATTACGATGTTGAAGTGAAGATGAAATTGAGCAAAGAGAGGTTTGAAGAACAGCAGAGAAAAAAATACGAGGGCCTGGTTTTTGATGTGGATACTGCAATGAAGGACTATTCAATTAATGATAAGCTAAATGACGAGTCGATTGTATCGAAAGAATTGAAAGGATTGAAAAATAGTGAAAAAAATGAAAAAATAGCTATTTTGGAGAATGAGTTAGTCACCATGCAAAAGAGATTAGATTTTATAGAAAGGGAAAATAAAAGATTATTAGAATTGAATCACGAATTAGTGTTGCAAATGAATGGTAAA
The DNA here is from genome assembly GCA_030583345.1 of Schwanniomyces pseudopolymorphus. Taxonomy (NCBI): domain Eukaryota; kingdom Fungi; phylum Ascomycota; class Pichiomycetes; order Serinales; family Debaryomycetaceae; genus Schwanniomyces; species Schwanniomyces pseudopolymorphus. The sequence continues at coordinate 58,807 of JAJMIA010000043.1, read as the reverse complement.
CGAACTTAATAATAGTAATCTTGTATGTCTATTATTATCCTGCATATAATGATATTTGTTAAGTAGCTTTTTAAAAATAATAATATTTAGTTTTAGTGTAGTATAGAATATAGGTGGATAATGGACCCAACATCGAAAATCCCCCTTTCACATACATTGTGGTCACCTCACGATACAGTTAAAGATGCTGCCGAGTCGTTGGGGATAAATTTGCCGGAAGAAGCTGCTAAAAATCTTGCTATGGATGTCGAGTATAGAATTCATGAAATATTGGAAACAGCTGTAAAATTTATGAGACATTCAAAGAGAAAACTTCTTATGACTAGTGATATCAGCCATGCATTAAAGATGTTGAATATTGAACCATTATACGGGTATGATAGTTCCAAGCCATTAGTGTTTAAGGAAGCATTAGTCGGCGCTGGGGGACAAACTTTGTATTATATCGATGAAAATGAAATAGAACTTGAAAAATTAATAAACCAGGAATTACCAAAAGTACCAAGACAAACTACATTTACTGCCCATTGGTTAGCTGTTGAAGGTGTTCAACCGATGATACCCCAAAACCCATTGCCTTCAGAAATAAAAGCATTACCACCTATTGTTAGAGGAGCCACATCTTCACTTTTGGGTAACGATATTTTGAATTCAGGAATAGGCGGAGACTCTAAGGAAGCAACTAATTCTTCATCAGATAAAAATAGAAAGCAAGATAAAGATATGGAAATTAAGCCATTGGTAAAACATGTATTATCGAAGGAACTCAAATTATATTTTGATAAGGTGGTTGAAGTATTGGTTTCAACAGATATTGGAAAAGAAAACCTAAAATACGCCGCTTTACATTCCTTGAAGACTGACCCTGGTCTTCATCAATTGGTTCCGTATTTTATTCAGTTTGTAGCTGAGCAGATAACCAATCAATTAAGGAATATTGAAATATTATCCACAATGCTTGAAGTTATTTCTGCGTTAGCTGATAATAAAACTATATTTTTGGATCCTTATGTCCATGCCTTAATGCCATGTATTTTAACTTTGCTACTTGCTAAGAGAATGGGACCCGTCATTAAGGATAGTGATGAAAAAAGTATTGAAGAATCACTCAGAAGTCAATTAGCAGTAAGGGAGTTTGCTGCTATTTTACTTGAGCACATCATTAAGGTATATGGCTCATCTTACACAACCTTGAGACCTAGAGTAACTAGAACCTTGTTAAGAGCATTATTAGATTCAACAAAACCAATTGGAACCCACTATGGTGCCTTATTGGGATTGAAGAATATGGATAGCGAAGTCATTAAATTAATTTTAGTAGGAAACTTGAAAGTATGGAGTAAACTGGTTATCGAAGAAGGTGACAAACCTGAAATTGAAAAAGAAATTCTTTTGAAAACTATTTTAGAAACTCTACGAAAATTGAAAGTTTCTATTAGAAACGATGATGATACTATGGATATCGACTCAAGTATTTCAACTGAAATTGAAGAAAAATTGAAAGAAAGAATTGGTTCTTTGCTTGCTAGTATTGTATTAGGAGAACCTGATGCAAAGGAAATTATAAGAGGTATATTCTTTGGTGAAATTAGTATTTAATTAGTATAATACATGATTATAATATTAGGTATGCAATGCTATTAATCTATTTAAAAATGAATGTACTGTCATTTTTTCGAATATGATTTTGTAACTTTTTTTGGTTTCGTAGGAGAATATATAACTTCATCATCGTTATCAGAAACACTTATGTTTAAAGCTTGATTAAACAGTTTTAATTTAGTAGCTTGTGTGCTTTGCATGATATTAATTGTTGCTGGCGAACCAGAGAGACTCTCAGAATAAAATGGAGAATCTTGAGCACATGCTGGTGTACCAGGTTTTTTCTCACTTCGCTGAATTGTAGATTTAATTGAGATAGGTGATGAATTTACTACTTCCTTTGGGGTTTCGTGTATCATTCGAGGCGGTCGCATATTGCTCTTAATTGGAGAAAATAAAACATCTATGTTTTTCATTGGCGAAAGTATCACTTCACTATGAAATGGTTCGCCTGACGCTAGTAGTAATTTTTCAGAAAGAGGTAAACCGCTCTTGTTGGTATCAATGTAGTTGCCTCCGGTAATATTTTTTCCATCATAAAGAGCTTTTGAACTACTAATAGGTGAAATATTTTCATTTTCACTTTGAGAAATAAAGGCACCATTCAAAGATTTTGCTTTTCCTTTGACTGGGGTAGCTTCGACCTGTGAAACAGATATCAGATTTTCTTTGCGTTTTGTTTTCAGATTTCCAGAGCGTATATCTTTTTTTGTATTATCTGATTCAGTTAATTGTTTCAATATTGATTTTTCAGTTTGTATTTGGCTCTCAGTAAAAGATCTTAAATTCAATGACATATCAACTTGTCTCTTCTGTAGATTCTTTGAAGAGAGATTGGACTTGGATTTCTTCAAAGAAAAAGCTGGTAGTAAATCTTTATTATTTGTCATTGGTAACGCTTTACGCTTCAATGATGGTCTATTTTTAGTTAGTTTACTGTTAATGGTATCTTTGTTTGGTGTTTCATTTGAAGCATTAAAACCTATGTTTTCTTTAACTGATGATGATGCAGAATCCCTTGATTTTGATTTATTTATTGACTTAACACTCATGCTCTTTACTCTGGATACGATGTGCTTTAAGATTTTCGGAATCCTTTTATTATAGTATGGTAATAGAACATATGCCAAAAATCCAAGTAAATTATCATCTTTAGTCTCTAAATTCCTTCCTAATAAAGTATCCCAAAGTCTTATTCTATCGATATATGTGTTTAGATTATTAAATATATCAAAGAGATCCATGTCTGTTGTATGCGATATGGTTTCATTGTTGGAATTCCCTACATTCATACCCATTCCGAGAAATGTAGGCATGATCTTCCTAGTCGTTTTGGAAGATTTTTTTCTTATGAGAGATTGTTTATTTTGTTTCATTTTCTTTTTCAAGGCATGTTTCTCTTTCTTTTGAATATGGTCAAAGAAATCATCTTCATTAATATCCCATGCACAAATTAATTCCAATATTATAATCATTTGAAGCTGAGCCTCTCTAATTTTTAATTCTAGGATAACAATATTTAATTTTTCAATAAATTTTGAGTCTTCAATTTTTTCTGAATAATAATAAGAACTTAATTTCGATTGAATATCTGGATTTTTTCGAAGAAATTCAATCTGGTTATTAAGCTCTATATCATCAATAGTATTTGGAATATCAGAATTGGTTGACTCAATCGAAAACCTAAGTATTCCAAGCCTGCTTTTAAACCGACCATCTAATGCATCAACAGGAAGACATACCTTCAAAAGTATATTCTTAGCATTCTCCTGAAAATTCTCACATAAAATTTTAAATCTACTTAAACCTGTTTTGGGAAAGTAAGTTAAAGGTGTATTTAATGAATACAATAAATTATAATATCTAGATTTCAAGAATTTGAATGGATCATCGTGTGACTGTGGCGACAATATTACATTATTGATTTCAGCTCTTTTATAGTTGGCTTTATTAGGAACTTTCATAGAAAATTTATTAATAATAGAAGTATATCTCGCAACTTCCTCTGTGTTTTTATTTGGAATGAATGAAATCTCCTTAAGAAATTCGTTCTCAGTAATAATATCAGGAACTGAAAATGAATATTTTGATTCTATCTTATTGAGCTCTACTTCTTTCGATAAACGTGAAAGGGCAAAAAAAGTACCATAAACACGATGGACTAAACAGGTGGTGACATATTTATCTGATGGTTTTTCTTTTACCTCAGACAAAAAATAACTTCCTTGAAAACCTGAAAGTATTTGAACTATATTATCTTGAAGCTTAAATACCATGGGTTTAACAAATACATCTTCCAGTAAATAATCCAAATTAATATTTTGCAAATTTCTTAGTATTGTTATTGATATTGAGTATAGCAGTTTCAAATTTGAGGACAATGGTTGCACTTCAAAAGTAAAAGGTAGGTTTATATCATTGTTTATTAAATCATACCCTCTATTCATGATATTAAAGGAATTTTGAAATCACTGCCATGAATATTACAATATATGTATATATAGATAGTTTGGTTTTATTTTTCTGATCGCAATTATTGAGAAAATATAAAATGTATTATGATTACATGAGCTATATACGCAACCATTCATCCTCTACGATATCAGTTATATTAACTCTCTTTTCCACATCCCTGACCAAAATTTTTTTTATTAGACTCGTAGAACTTTCACTTATAATGAATGGAATTCTTAGATCCCCCTCCATAATTTCATCCACATTATAGAAAGGGTTCTCTTTATAAAGCATAGTGTAAAGTAATATTCCTAAAGCCCAAACATCTTGAGCTTTACCTTCGTATTTTTCACCACGCAATACTTCTGGAGAAGCATAATCAATTGTACCTACAAAAACATCAAACGGACCCTGTCTTGTGAACCCGGCACTACCAAAATCAATTAATTTTATGATACCATTTTCGTCTACGATAACATTTTCATCTTTTATATCTCTGTGAACAATGCCATTTTTATGCAAATGGTAAACAGCCATTACAACTTGTTTAAATATGAATTTGCATTCCATTTCTTTCATGTCCTTCTTCACCTCAATAAAATCAAACAAATCAATTGCGGGAGGATCTCCAAATATCGGTGTCTCCAAATAATAATACTTCAGATCCTCAAAAAAATCTAAAATTCTCATTATATTAGGATGAGGTTCGTTATTTAAGTATGCCATGATTTGAATCTCGGAGGGAATTGTTCCAAGTTTTCTATCTCTTACCCAAGTATCGACTAAAATCCTCTCTTTATCAATACATTTAATTATTATTTTGTATTCGGGATCTTCTTTGTGTTGTGCCAATACAACTTTACCATATGCACCTGCTCCCATATCTTTAATTACAGTAAATTCTATAAACTTCTTAGTTCTTCTTTTTTCACCTACAACAGTTGGCCAATGCGTGGACCTCTCTTCCTTAAGCTTTAAAGTATCATCTTCTAATCTTAATATTTGATCTTCAGAAAATTTTCTGCTTACAGAATTAATAATTCTATAGCTTGGAACATCCACTTCATTATTATTTTCATATTTCGAGCTTTCTATTATGGTTGAATGGTCATTTGGGTTTGAATCAGATATAGGATTCGTTTGTTCATTGATGCTCTCCTCGTTTGTTTCTAATATTGGCTTTATAAATAAAGATGATTTTGGTCTTCGTGTACTGCTTTTTCTAGCAATCTCATTATCAGAATCGAAGTCTAAAAAGCTGGTCGAATTATCGTCAAACAATTTTAATTGTGATGGTAAACTGAATCCTAATTTAAAATCGTCATGTGAATCTTCGTATTTAACTTTCTTTGGTCCTTTCTTTTCCAGAATTGATTTAGTTATATGAGAATTATTTGATTTATCTTCTATGCTTTCTGTGGTCTGTTTGCGTATAACACTCCTAGAATAAGTGATCCATAAAACAAATATATCATTTGGGCTAACTCTCAACTGAACATCAACGAGTATCTGTTTGCCATCCCTGTGTTTTCCAACAATACCAGGAGACGTTAAAAATAAGTCTTCTTCATTCTTCTTCACTCCTCTTTGACAATTCAAAACTGCATCAAACCTTCTGAAAAAATGCTCTGGTAAAACTAAGCCTGGAACAATATCAAGTTCTTTTGTCTGGTTTAATCCTAAGTTTAGGATTTCAGTAAAGTCAGGTATAATATAGTTGATTGATTGGTCATCTAATTCTGCAGACGATCTACCAAATAAATTCTTTGCTATTGCATTATTACAAGAGATAATCTTATGGTTTTCAGAATCAATAACAAAAATACCTGCAATATATGGTAAACTATGGATTTTGAGCTTAATTTCATTCTTATTGTTATCAAACTCCAATGGATTGGATGTAATTGCACAAGGCATATGTTCTTGGTTGGCAAAGCTTAATGTATAATATCTTGTCTTGTTAATTGATTCGCTATCCATTACATCTTTGATAGTATCTCCATAAATGACAGCATTTTCATCATTTAACTGTTTACTTAATGTTTCACTAATATCGCCTACCTTCTTACAAGTTTGAAAATTCAGATGATGTGATAATGACCCTGCAATTTCAGATATTGATTCTATTTTATATTCTTCTGGAGGCGACATGAATCTATCCGACAGGATTACAACATCAAATGCGTCGCAAGGTATTTGCTCAAACATACAAATAATTAATTTATTTTTTTTTTTTGCCCACATTGAAGTCCAAGCATATCCTTTGTCGCCTGGTCTTGAGATCGCGACGATCTCACCGGCAAATATAATACTATTCTCAGAGCCTTCTATTTTCTCTCTGTTCCTTGGTTTTATATTATTGGTTGCTCTCATTAGTTTTTCTGTAACGAAATTTCTAAATTGAGAAGCTATTAAATCCATCAATGTTAATGATTTGATCATTGCTTTCAGTACACCAAACATTAAGCAAGCTAAATCATTTGCGGCCTTTACCAGCCATGGATTATCCACCTCAACCGTAAATATAGATTGGGGTGTAGAATGTTTTGCAGATGAAATTGAATGAAATGGTCGACTATTGTTATTCATAGAACCAAAATTAGGCAGTGTTGGGGTTGCTAATAAATTTAACGTAGTTGTAGATTGAAATTGTCCCTCATGCTGACCTCCCAGCAATGATGAAGTTATTGCGCTATTTTCTATAAATGGCATGGATAAAGCATACAACAATTTGTTCTTTAGGAAGTTTTGTTTAGCTCTCGTGTTATGATTACCATTTGAAGTGAGAGATAAGTTATGAAGTGTTGATGCTACTTCTGAATTTGAAAGTAATACATTGTAATCATTTCCTAAAAGTTTGATAACGTCTTCCAAATCAGAATTTTGAATTAATTTCTCAATTGACTCAGTATTATCAGTATATTTTGAACCGTATAATTGATTAACGGGCATGCTATCGCTTCTTTTTATCTGTGGCCTAAAAAATGCATTGAGCGCAGCAGAAGATGCATTTGATTCTAAGTGATATTTTTCATTAAAACTCTCTGAACTGTGATTTTCCTGTGGAATATTATACATACGAATATTAAGGTTTTCTAACTTCTCCAGAGATACACTTGAACATCGCTTGTCCCTATCTGATATATTCTCATCAATATCTGAACTATTTTGTATTGATTTAAATAAATTTGGACGGTCCTTTAAAATTTCCAATGATCTTTTTAACACATTCAACCTTAATGCCAACGAATTCGGAGATATATGAGCATAAGAGTATGAATGAGATGACTCAATTGGAAATTTTAATATATCATCAATGTTACTATTGGGTTGACTTTTTAGTTCTAGTTTAGATGGAATGGATAATTTTTGAGTTCTTCCATCAGAAAGTTGCCCTCTTTGCAGAATTAAGTCTTTTCTTTTCGGCAAAATGATAGAATTCTTCTGTTCAAGATCTTTCTGTTGCTTATTGCCAATACCATCATCAAAAATGTAAAATAAGGGATGAGGCTCATTACTACCTGTTTTATGTAAGTTACTTGACATAATTTGATTCTAGGGTAGCAGCACAGTAATAAATTGGCCAAATTCTCAATTTAAAAAGACTAGTACAGTCCTTATAATTGAGTATTTTATAAAGTGATTATCCTGCTTCAGCTATTGAAAGGTTCTAGTTACTTATAGTTACTCTGAATATAGCCTTTCCAATTAAAGATTACAATGTGAACTTTATATGCAGTATATAAATATAATTAAGATAAATTCAATTAGAAGGATACTCGTAGAATATGTACAGGAAATGGTAAATTGCAAATTATTAGCTTGGTCAACGTTAAAAGATGTAGCAAATAATGAACATTATATATAAATTAATAAAGTCATTCAGTTTTTCCTTGTATGAGCTCAAGACGTTTATGAAATACATATTTATATGGTTTACGGGAAGGGCTCTAATTTTAATTGATTTCTATTTTATAAAACAAATCAATGTGATGTTATATGCAGGTGTTTTATATTTTACTAAATACCTCCTATAAATCGTTAGACACTCTATGATAAATATATATAACATTCTTATAATTGTAACGGGCCTTTTTTGTATATAACGCAATCCTCAACAGGTCTGGAATAGTTAAATATATATAAAGCAGAATACACTATTGGATATTGTACTAAAATTATTTCAGATCCTTTCTGAGCGTGCGATGTTTGCCGTGTATCGATGTATATTAGGGCAAAGTATGGTCCAAGACATCATTGATTACTAAAACTTCTAATCCAGATATCACTTTCATCGCAGCCTCTCCATAATCTACTAATGGTGATACCTAAGCTATATTTTTTCTTTTCTAATTCATCTTGTTTCATTTTCAATTTTTCTATAGCCCTAGTAATCTTCGACCTAGTTGCATAATCTATTTCAACATTAAAAGGTGGTAAGAGATTGACGAGGAAATCTATTTCCTTGTTAATCTTCTCTATTCTATTAACATATTGGTCATATTTGTCTTGTGATGCTTTAAGATTTTTTTTTGATTTCGTATCTTCAGATTGTAATTTACCTGAGGAAGGTTTTCTTCCAGAATTTGGGGTTTCTATAGTTTCGTGTGATACTTTTCTTACCTTGAATTTAATTGGTTTCTTTTGAACCATATTTTGGGGGAACTTTTCACTGTTTACTGTTGAATTATCTATGGTCGTTATATCCACTGAGCTGTTTACGCTATCGGTATTCGATATTATAATTGATGGTTCGTTATTCTCTTTATTTTCTTCAAGCTTGTTGTTTAACTGATGCATGGATAAGCTTTGGATAAGATTCTCCGTTGAACTGTTACTATTTGACGACAAGGACGAGAGAGAAGGGGATTTTGAAGCTCCCTCAATCTCAGAGGTATTCATCGGAGTTTCGGCGGTTGTCATGAAGTCAGATTTCAATATTGGAAATGTTTAACAATTATTTAAAAGAAGAAGGTATTAATTAAATAAATCAACAATGTAACGACGGTGTTTACGGTATAATTTGGGATACTAATCTCATTCAATATGCAGGATTTCCGATTATAGTATAATTATGGATTATTATTAGAAAGGGTGAAATTGAGCGTTATTTAAATGAAATTCTTATTATATATTTTAATAGGCGTATATGTGGTATTATGTACCTATATCGATCCGTTTGACTCTGGATAGAAACGATGATTTTACAGATTCTCTATCAGGGGTGTATTTAATACAGCTTGAGTCGTTACAAAATATTAATGAGAGCTTCGTTGTTACTATCTGCAATAGTTTGAAACATTTAGTTGGGGCATTCGAAATTTCGATAAATTCAAAGTATTTAAATTCTGAAGATGAGGCTAAATGGTATGAATGTAATTTAGTTTCCGAAAAATCAATCCTAAGCGAATCTAAATCGGTATTTAACATTATCAACTCTTTTAAACAAAAGCAGTTCCTGTTTCTCCCCAATGATTTAGATGGTGGAAAATTAAGTGATATTCGCTTATTAGTAGCTCTGCCACATAATAGGTTATTACATAATCTAGTGGGATTAGAGCACTTTAAACCCTTCAACATGTGTAGATGCGTAACAGGTGATCTTATCTCGTTAAGATCATATCCCTTTAATCAAACTAACTCCATCCTTTTCAGTGATTTTGTATCTCGCGGATATATAAGTTACACGAGTTATGAAAATGGAAAATCAACAATATATCTAACCGATATTAGGTATTTGGATAACATGGTAGGAGGTATTGCGAACTGTGATAAAGGATCGGTGGGTTTGATATTAGGAAACTTAAGAAAATTTGAAGGACACGGTAACTTAACTGTTATAATTGCATGGGAGCAAGTTTGGGAATTGATTTCCAACGTTGTTGAAAAGGTTGATATACAAATTGTGAAATATATGCATCAGGAATCAGTTTTACCTATAGTTCTTCATGGAAGGACTTCACAAACTTGGGGATCGTGTGTCTATTATAATAAAAATACTTTGATCACAAACTATCATGTCATTAAAGAATTTATCATGGATCCTAAAAATACAAAATGCTGCATATATATATCCTCTGATATATTTATAGAATTGAACTCTGATGATAATATCTTTACTCCTTATAAAGGTTTGGATTTATCATTTATAGAGTTAAAAAATGATAACCTTGCAAGATTATCGAAAGATAGAAGGCCAATAGAGACTACGAAGAAATATAACACTGGTGACAAGGTAAAGACTAAATCTTTTGGTTTGTTCTTTAATAGGTCTTCAATAATACCATTGGAGTCTAAAGGAATAGTATCTTCAAAGTTTTCTCTTCCATTCTATAAAAATTCAATCAGAAAGACTCCGTGCTTGTTGATAACTTCGGCATCCTGTTGGAATGGTTCGTCGGGTGGTGGTCTCTTTGATAATTGTGATAAGCTAATTGGCCTAATATGTTCTAATGCGTTAGTGCAAGTTCCACTGGATGGAAATGTTAAAAAACTAGAAACGATTCCCGATTTTTCTATGTGCTTACCTATCGATGTTATTGAAGAATGTTATAAGCATATTAAAGAGACAATGCCTGTTCCAATTAATCATAAGATAGAAGCTTTATGGGCCCTAAGTACATATCATAAAGATATTGTAATACGGGACTTGAAACTCTAATTATTTATTTCATTAATTAACATAAACTATTCATTATAAAATCTGTTTGACATTGCCTTTTTGGGACTAGTGTCTGTAGGGTTCATGATTGTCTTAGCAGTAATTGGGGGTAATAGTAATTCCTTCCTTGAATATTCTATATGAGCTGGTACCTTATAACTAGTTGTAGGTGAAATGCTAGAATATGACGAATAATATCCATTAGATATAGAATGGGAATTCATATGGTCAGTGAATGATTGCCTAGAGTAAGATTGCGTAGGAAACGATCTATGTGATTGTAATTGTGCAATTGAAATTGAATTAGATCTTCCTGAATTTTGTTGTGCATTAATTGAAAAATTTAAATTTACCTTAATCAAATTTAATAGTGCATTATTAAGGTTCAATTTGAATGAATTCAAGTTTGGCCAGCTACTTTCAATGTGTTCCAACCACTTTTCAAAATAAGAATCAATTTTAAACTTTAATATCCAAAACCACTTATCATTTAGTTCAAACTCCTTAAATTTTTCTCTGACCATTAGATAAACCAAGTTTTGAAAGATATGGTTGTAATCCTTCTCCTCAAATAGCTTTATTAAAACTTTCACCATAGTTAAATACCATGAAATAATTAATCCTTCAGCTGCCTCTAGATCCCTTCTAGTAAATTTCGTTAAATCCACACTTTTCAAGTCATCGATGGTTATATCGATAAAGCTCAAATTAAAGATTAACGGGAAACTCACTATTATCACATTGTTGTTTATTTCAAATTTATTGTTAAAAAACAGGCTCAATTCGAACTCGATGTCATTTGCATTTGCAGTCAGAAAATTCGCCAAAAATGTTTTAAAATTAAATGGATAATTAAATTCTGATAACGTTATTGATAATAAATTCCAATTATAAACATCATCGAGGTTGAATATATAATTGTTTAATAAGTCATGTAAATTTGCGGGGCTGTTGATGATTAACTTCTTTTTGAATAGTTCAAATAACTCTTGTTTCAGACGAACTTGATTTACTAACTTATTTACAATAATGATGGAATTATGCAAGGAATTCTTTGAATCAAAAATGAAAAATTTATCATAGTACATCAAACTATTAAGTTCATTTGATAGAGTTAATGTCACTATTTCTTTTTCAAACTTACCATTCAAAAGATGGACTGATCTGGTATATAGCAACATCATATCATGTAATGTCATGTCATTAATTTTTTTATCCAAGAAGAATTCATAAAATTTAGGTGGTGGTGAATTAATTAGATATTTTGATAGCAAAATATAGATATTCCAAAATAATTCAAGGTTGTTTTGAATTAGTTCTGCAGAATAGTTTGTCAAATTTGACATTATAACGTAACTTGTATCATTAAGATAATTGAACACGACATCCGAGTTAAAGTTTGAGGAAAGGAATTTGTCTAAATCATATTCTATGCAAATGTATGATAAAACAAAAAGGTTATTTAAAATATCAACTTGATCAGATAAATTATAGTTGTTGTTATATGATGGGACAAGTTTCATTATTAATACAGACCAGCTTTTATTGAAAAACTTAATACAACTATCATATTTCTTGTTTACAGCATAACCTATTGCAATTATGGAATATGCTAAACAGTATTGAAAGTCCAACTGTCTACTATTGTTCATATTGGAACTTAAAAATTGGATAAGATCCTTTGCAATTGATCCAAAAGAAGTGTAAGTTTCAACTTTAACTAAAGATTGGTAACCCATTAAGAAATAATCATTGACATTCCTAATATCATTATCTTCTTCTAGACTTAATTGATCAAGGAGAGCATCAAGCTTCTTCGTGATCGACAATAACTGAATTGTGTCATTGTTAGGTCCGGCAGGCTGTTTGACCTCTTCTGTTGCTACAACTGTCTTATCTGCAACAATATTAGAACTTTTTAATTCTATGTTGTGTACTGTTCTACAGTGCCGCTGGAGAAGATCTCGACGAACGAACGCCGAGGTGCAGTGTAGACAGTGAAATGGCTTTTCATTGGTATGAGATCTCTCGTGACGCTGTTTATGCTCCGACCTGGTGAATGCCCTAGCACAGAAGGCACATACGTATCTCTTCTGTGAGTTTACCATGGTTTATGGGAGTATTTCATAATTTTATTTGAGAATACTTTTCTCCATATAATATACTTTCAGTACCCCGCGTTAGTTTGGTAACCGATGCCCCCCACGTACTTTTAATAGTTTTCGAACAATAATGGATGAATTTCTTGTGGAATTTTTACGCAGTACATTAATCTAGCATATTGCCCCACCAAGTTCTATATCGGCGTCTGTACTACTAATAGGTGGCGGATAGTTTAAGGCATGCATATAAAACACGAAGGCTAAGATTTCACCGAACTTGGAATAGTAGTTATCTATTTACTAATATAGATTGGAGAATGAAATCCCTATAGCTAGGGGTTATGCTTTCTGTCATATTCAAAATAGCAATGGTTTCAAAAAACCGCTGAAATAACCGCTGAAATGGCTGAAAGGAATTTTGCTCTTACGGATTGCGAAATATTTCACAATACAGGACTTGGTTCGGGAATGAAAATTTTTGATCGAAAGATAGGGGAATTAGATTCAGCACTGTAGCCATAATGTCTGAGAGACTAACCAGACGGAGTAGTTTTGATAGTACAACAACTCTCGTGAACTTGCTGGAAGGACTGGTTCATCAGCGTGAAGAAGACAGAAATGAATCCATGTCCCTAGATGCATTGGATTTAGTATCGCACTTCAGTAGAAACTCAGAAACAACAGAAACAACAGTTACTGAGAATGTGGAAATTTTTAATGAAAATATCGGAAGTTACAATGTTTTAAGAGAACTACCTGTAGTATCGTCGTTTCTACAACAGGGTGTACATGTATTTTCTTCAATGAAATCGGTGGAGGTGTATGGAAACAAGAACCTTACGCTGGAGGAATTGCATAAATATCATAGTCAAGGTTTAGGATTTCCCATATTGCAAACTACGTCATCCATGCTAAGTATATTTAATCCAACGTCACCTTTTATGACGATAAATCGTTATAAAAGTGCAACAGAAAAATATGAAGTTTGTAAGGTTTACTTTAAAATTATCTCCAACCATGTTACATGTTACACTCTCGTATTCAATTTGCAAGAAGGGCCCAGAGTGGTAATCCTCCTTAACAATGGGGTACACCCTTCCACCGATTTTTTTTGGGAAAACACGAAATGTAGAGTTGTAGGCGTTACAGGTGCTATGTCTACATTTGGAAATTGCTTAATCAGAGTATATGCCATGAATAATGATTCAAAGCTTCTAAGTGATAATCTAAATGTTAGGCTAAAAAATAGTTCAAAACGTATGAAAATCAATCTATCTGAAACAAACGAAATATATGAAGCTATTCGCATAGGTGATAAACGAAAGGTCAAAGCCTTAATAAATCAAAATAAGCCATTGGTCAATGTTCCAGTGGGAACATTTATTGATAATGGTAGTGTAAAGGTGCAAGGGAAAATTGTGAAAAACGGCACATTAAAGATTTTTGATACAACATCTTCTACGTCACAGATGAGTGAAAATACCATAGTATTAGCTTGTATATTACTTACATTAAGGGAACAGGAATATAGAAAAAATAAAGGAAATAACAAGCCTACATATATAAATTAGGTTAGACCTAAAAAGAAATGTTGTTGGTCGCTTTTAATGTCAAAGATTATGATAATTCCGAACTGTGTAAAACCGCTCGGCAAAAAGATTAGAAATCTCACGAGATTATATATATAACTCTTTCCACACTATTTTGTTTATCGATCTTGATTTTGTCGGTTTTTTACTTTTTCTAGGAATATTTTAAGATGGCTAATGGTAAATCATCATTTAGGCAAGAAATGAAAGGTTTTCCTGTACAGCAGATGTTAATCATCTGTATAATCAGGTTTAGTGAACCTTTAGCGTTCACATCACTTTTCCCTTACATATATTTTATGATTAGAGATTTCAAGATCGCTTCAGTAGAAGAAGATATTTCTAAATATAGTGGGTATTTGGCATCGTCTTTTGCATTTTGCCAATTCTTGTTTTGTGTCAAATGGGGTACATTAAGTGACAGAATCGGTAGAAAACCTGTTTTGATGATGGGTCTTCTTGGTACAGCTATCTCCTTGGTTTTATTTGGTTTTAGTACAAATTATTACTTTGCCTTATTTGCTAGAAGCTTGTCGGGTGTGTTGAATGGTAATATTGCAGTCTTGCGAACCATGATTGGAGAGGTTGCAACAGATAGAAAGCATCAAGCATTGGCATTTTCAACTCTTCCTTTACTTTTTAACTTTGGTTCTTTTATTGGCCCTTTAATTGGTGGTAATAAGTATCTTACCCACCCTAAACCTGATAATGTTTATGATGATGGTATGTTGACTGTAGCAACATCTTATTCCTTTTATGAAAAATTCATTAATAAATACCCTTATGCATTGTCCAATATAGTTGTTGCTATACTCTTACTTCAAAGTATGCTTGTTGGCTTTTTATTCCTTGAAGAAACTCAAGAAGACTGTAAAAATAGAAGAGATCGCGGCCTCGAAATCGGTGATTGGATTCTTGCTAAGTTTGGCTTCAAAGTAAAGCAAAGACCCTGGAATAAGGCTATTGGTTCACGTTCAGAAGAATCTCCGTTATTACATAACAACAGTAGTGTCCAAGTGCACGAATTTGAATGTAACGATAAGAAAGAATATGTTTCTTCTACTTCTATGTATAGAAAAGCATTTACTAGTAAAGTAATTAGTTCTACTGCTGGTAATTTTATCATATCATTACATAATGTTACTTTCGGTGAATTTTTGCCCGTTTTTTTGGCTGCTAGATTCAAGCCAGATGCATTAAAATTTCCGTTCAGAATTGAAGGTGGTCTTGGATGGGAAGTGAGCAGTATTGGTAATTTAATATCTAGTACTGGTATCATTGGAATGCTAATTATTATGATCATCTTCCCCTATATCGATAGAAAATTGGGAACTATTAATGGTTATAGATTCTCTGTTTCTATTTTCCCATTGGTTTACTTCCTTTTGCCTGTTTCCGTTTTTACATTGCACAGCTATAATCCTATCTTCCCTGAATGGTTCACTACAACTTTTCTTTATTTTATAACTTCATTAAGAGCATTGGCTAGTGGAACTGGATTGCCACAGATTATGTTGTTGAATCATAGAGCTGCCCGTAAAGAACATAGAGCATTCGTAAACTCCGCAAGTATGAGTTTTATATCTTTAGCAAGATGTGTAGGGCCTGTTGTTTTTGGTTATTTGATGTCCTTGGGTGATAAGTTATCTTGTGCTTGGATTACTTGGTGGGCATTGGGTTTATTGGCACTTGGTGGGGCTATTCAAGGATTTTTCATGGAGGACTCTGATGATGAAGATGATGAAGTAATTGGTTCAGACGAGTCTACTCTACTTGAAGATGATGATGATTAGATTCATAATCTATAAACTGTAATTAGTATTAAGAGGCATAACATATACCTTATAAAATAGGTGTAATAGTCGGCATATAGAATATTATTCATTTTCATTGAACTTTTCTTCGTTCGTAAACTCTTAGGATGTTAAAATTTTAATCTGACTACTACTTTATTTTAATTCTTGTCTCTAATTTTATTTATCGTTTAAATTATGAGTATATTAATAATTTGGAAGTATCACCTAATATTCATCTACGTTACATTAATTTTATTTTTATGTTTTCAAATTTTGGTGTTGAATTATATCAAGTAAGGATTTTTATATAATGAATGTGCATCAAAGTATTACGTTTCATATACATTCGAAGACTGATAACTAAAATTATCTCTAATAAATAGTGAACATACTCCTTAAATCCAAAATGACGTAATCTAAACTTTATAACCCACTCCAAAATTCCCTCAAATTTCATTATCGCTAAATATGTAGAATTTCTACAACTTTAAAAGAAAAAAGATAAATGGTTCATATCTTTAACATCTCTATAAAAAATATTTCAATATTTCTCTACAAAAGCCAATTTAGTTTTTATGGTTTATATTAATAAAGATATTTAAGTACTAAAATTAATTCCCATTATAATAAAAAAAATTTGATTCCCATCAATATAAAAAAAAAATGATTAGTTTCCCGTCAAAAATAAACAAAAATAAGATAATAGATAATAATATTTGTGTAATAAAAATAATTAAAACAAAATATTTTTCGTATTATAGCAACGTTTTACCCAGTGAATAAAATATACCAGCTTTATAATATAGCAATATCATTAAGAGCAACAAATTTAAAATAGGTCTGCAACTGACACTATTCACTAGGCCAATTTCCAATAACTAGCTTAGAATCTTTGGTTGGACTTCTTTTCCTTAAGACGCTTTTGGATGAAAACACCACAAACAGCACAGAAGGCTAAGAAAACTAAAACGAAGACTAAAATAACACCTGGTGGCAACATTTTCTATATCTTAGTTTGTTATTCTCTTTAAATTAATAGATTTCAAAAGAAAAACTAATAAGGAAAAAAAAGAAAAATCATTCAATTTAAAATCGCTGGGAAATATCGACAATTATATGGCAATTTTTTCTTGCATAGTGGTGCATTCCCAGTAATTACTAAGTGGTACAAAACAGAATTCTGTTCGAGCGGCTACAAACGTTTAGTCGAAATCGGCAGAACCGGCCAGATGAGCTGGTTATCGACACCACTTTACGTTAATAGAGACTCATTACTGCACAAAAATGTAGCCCTGCTACACTAGCTACTACTTTACTTCTTGATATTATGGTATATTGGTTTTGAGCTACTTCATTAATTATAGATATAAGAAAGTTAATTATGAATAGACTGTGTGTATACTAATGGGGGATCTGTCTTGGCCCAAATGTTAAACATTCTGAGTCTCAATAGAGACTATGATCGTAAAAACAAACAAACATTTTAATGGGAATAATTTACTAAATTGAGCATTCTCTTAGATATCCGCAAATAACGTGAGACATTAGAATAATAAACTCTCAAAATCAACATGCATACAAGTCTCAGAGTGTATACAAACAAACGAGCAAAGAAGACAGGCTAGTTAAAAATATCGCACTCGGTTACATCGGTATGCTTCTTGTAATTTTACCAAAATGAGTATAGGGATTACTAAATTGGGGAGAAATCCCGAATAAAAGCCCTTGTATGACATATATACCCGATAATTATATCGGAAATAACAGAATCAATAGAGGGAATTAGACTATAATTTGGCCGAATTATGTGGACCCACAAAACCGGTTTCTGGAGGAAGACTACCGGACAGGAGATAAGTAATGAATGAAGAATAGGGCCAAATTTCGGAGAAATGAAAATTTTCTACTCAGTAAAACAGTAGCATTTCTGCTAAAAAGCCTTTGGTTTTGAAAGAGAAATTATTGTTAGAGACTTGTAGTGATATATAATGATATCGTTGTAATCACAGTGTATAACTGGGCTTGTAGTATTTTGTCATTCGGATCATCACGGATGAGTCGGCACGATGGTGACACATTACTATTTTGCAATCGGCGTAGGCTGGCCGGATAATATTCTTTCTCAATATGCGTAAAAAAATAGCTGTCAGCCGATTGGAAGCATTCTTCTGTCAGGCAACACACGATCAAAGGTTGCAATTCCAATGGAGTATTAACCGCGGCTTTTGGAAACGGCTACGCAGATAGACAAGATGCTTAAAGTTAATTATTCCTTATCTTAGCGTCTGTGCATGTAATAAGTATCATATTTCTTATATTCTAATATTTCTAAAATATCTATATCTTCAATATAATTAAGTCATAAAATTCGTTAAAAAAACTATGTTAATAAAACACTAGCATGTCATAAAAATGGGCTTGAAGTGTTATGTTCATAGCTAATGGGACTTTTCGAGAATGTCATATATCTAAACTGATTAATGATTAGGTTCTCAGAGGATGATGTTCTCTACTCTGATTCCTCAATCAATTATTAACAGACACAATGCATTTAAATAGACGAGGGTTAATGATGAGTGTTTGTCATCAATTATATCGAGAATGTTAATGAGCTTAATTAGTACAGTGATTCTATTACCTCTTCAAAAATGTCGTCGTCTTGATGTATTATCTGTAGCTTTCAACCTAGAAGAAACTGTAGTAGTACCCTTCGATTTCTTAGTCCAATAAGAAAGGTGGTGTTGACTTGTTCTAAAGTTAGAATCTGAGGACCCTTTATTATATAGACCATTATTTGTAATTGTACCGCCAGAAGAGAACCTTTTCATATTCAGACCCATTGAGGAGTTTCTATATGAACTACTAGTTTGAGACTTAGAAATTTTTAATTTCTTCTCTTTAATTCTTGATTGATCGACTTTTATGTAATAAGGTTCATATTCTTTGGATTTACTTATTGATTTCTCTATCCTATTAGCAGTAGAGTCAACGACAGTGTTTAGAATCTGACTAGTTAATTCTTGACTACCATTACTACTAATATCAATATCGTCAATCGCTTTCTTTCTACTATAAGAACTGATGGTCGTAGGTTTTAGAGACTTCCTCTTTTTCTTTGGAATCTCTGGGATATCTCTCTTCAACTTCATTAATTGATTAATATTTCTCTTCCATGAGCTCTTATCAATAGAATTTTCAAGTCTCATTTTCTGTAACTTTATTCTTTCGTCATTATCTGTTTCTAACTTTGAAATAACGGTCTGTCTCTTCGGATATTTTATTTGCGATAATTTAAGGTTTTTTTGTTTTAAATCCTTCAATATTCTTCCATTATCACAAATTCTCAATAACTGGTCAATTCTCAATGATTGTCCTGGAGATATTGGTAAAGGATGCGATGGTGTAATGCAACTTAAGTTGACTTCTTTTCTAAGAACATGATCAATGTCAACTTCAGAAAAGAAAGCACAGGATTGTGGAACTTCTTTAATACCAAGCTGTTCACAAAACATTGCTCTTGTCCACAAATTACTGATTTGTAATATTAAGGCAGCTTTATATTTGTCCTCTTCTTTAACCAAATATCTAAGTTCGTCATGAACAGTAATAGCTAGTCTTGCGTTGATTTGATATTTCTCAATTAAATATTCCATTGAAATAATCAATAAATGTAAATAATCAACTCCAGAGCTCTGTATTGCCCAGTTAATTCTTGAAGTCAAATAATTATTTTTGTTCAAATTACCAACTGTTAGCGCATCTGTAATCGCTGCTCCCAATACAGGTGTCCTTGGATCACTTTGATAAGCAATAGCTTCCAATGCATTAAACATTACTGATTCACTCCCCCCATGATACATCCTTCTATCTAAAAATTTTGAAGAGCTTGAATATCCCTTCGTCTTAGTATATAGCTTTTTTGCAATTGATTCTGCTTCATCATCGCTGAGTTTTGAGTTACACTGCTTCAATAATCTAGTAGCAAAGCTAACACCTGCCCCATATATTCTACCATAATTGAAAACTTTAGCTTCGTTTCTGGAAATGCCTAAAATTTCTGCTGTTTTTGAATGTAAGTCTGTTTTCTCGTTTTTATCACCCTCTAGTGTCATCCAACCTAATGACGTTCCTCCATGTATCTTAAACATCGAGTCACCAACTAATGAGGCGATCCATAATTCTTCAGAATCCACATCAGCTCCTACAAATACATAACCCATTGGTGCTTCAATCATTGCTTTTAATTCTGAGCCTATTCTGTTGCTTTTAGCGTTTG
This sequence comes from Schwanniomyces pseudopolymorphus, assembly GCA_030583345.1. Classification (NCBI taxonomy): domain Eukaryota; kingdom Fungi; phylum Ascomycota; class Pichiomycetes; order Serinales; family Debaryomycetaceae; genus Schwanniomyces; species Schwanniomyces pseudopolymorphus. The sequence continues at coordinate 38,327 of JAJMIA010000043.1, read as the reverse complement.
AAGCTGTTAACCATGTATTTTCTGTTGCTCTTCTGGTTATTGTTCCCATAGTACATAATTTAGGCAAAATTATACCCATATCTTTATATTCTTTGGCTAACTTTTTGGTACTAAAAAATGAATTTTTCTTTGGGTTTGAATAGACAACAAGTTGATCTGAAATTCTACTTCTATTTCCCATCCAATAGGAGGCAGTTGAATTTAAGCTCAAAATTTCTTGTGCATAGTTATATGCTGATGTCAAGGTGCCATCCTCAAAATACTTTAGATAATTTTTGGACATTATTGAAGTGCATCTCTTACTTGGTCCATCTGGGTGTGGTATTTTGAATAACTGATATACCGATGTTCCATTTCTTAAAGCATGAATATATTTCAAATAATCATCTTTATCCAATCGAGCTTTAGTATAATTTTTTAGCTCTAATTCTTCAAATACCTTTTCATCATATGGAACTTTGAAACACCATCCTACTGAATCGGTCCAAAACAAAGGATATCCTTCCCATTTTAATTTCAATAGCAATGGCGTGATACGAGTTCTAACGGAGATATTCATCTCACGCTTTTTCACGCCATCGACGGTTACCGATTTAAATAGTTCACGATACCATTCAGGATATCCAGTTAAAAATGCCTGTTTAGCAACAGGAGTTCCATTCTTTTTAAGTCTAGTTTCTTTTAAAGTCCAATTTAATTGAGATAACCATGCATCATTTCCCCAATCGGGTTGTGAACTTCGTTTATTACTCACGAATTGAATTAATTCATTGGCTCTTTCCTTTAATATTTGGGTAACTTGTCCTCTATTCTCTTGATATATCTTTTCTGCTGTTTCGACGTAGGAATCCCAGTTCTTAGTGGTGGGCAACATTAGGGTGCCCAAATGCCTAAGTGCAGCGAACGAAACTGGATGAGGAACCTTCTTCTTGAAGACAGGAAGTAGTTTCTTTGTGACAACATAAGTGGCTTCTACGTCTTTGGCGCAATAATCCATTAACTTGTTAAAGTTGTCAATAATATCCATTGGATCTTCAGTTGAAAAATAATCTCTATCCGCCTTATCAAGATGGACCCCACAATGGAAATCAGCAACATTGGCCAAAGAATTTGGAGATCCTTTGTTTAACCAAGGATCATCAGATAATTCTTGTGCTAATTCTGCAATTGAATATTTTACATCATCGTCGTTTCCTTCTAACTCGAAATCCTCTATATCTTCTTCCAATTGAGATTTACCCTTTTTATGCTTATTCCACATTGGTCTTTGTTGGGAACATATTCCACTTATTGCCACATGCAATGCCATACTATCAAGATAGAAACCCTTAGATTGTTTAATGTTATACTCATCTAAAACTCGAGCCCTATCATAACTAACGTTGTGGCCCACTAACAACTTGGGATTTGCAAGACAGTTGAAAGGAATCAAGTGTTCCCAATCATTATATGTTTTATCTCTTGCATAATTCACTAAAAATGGAGATACCCACCCGTACCACGCTTTCTCGGATGCACAAGTACATATCACAGCATACGGTGATTTTTGATATATAACCTCAACATCAAACACAAGAGCATCTTCGGTTGGATATGGAACTTGTCTGGGTTCTTCCCCTGGAGCATATCGTATCCATCCCAGTGAAAACAGCCATTCTGAAGGTTTCGGTGGAAGCCTAGCTTTTGATCCAAAAAATGAATCAGCCATATTTAAATATGGCTGAGAGCTTCGTACTCCTATTTTATAAAAATGTTCATCAAGCGTATTTTGTCCTAACAATTCTGGAAAATTCTCTATGTCTATGGGTTTTGTAATTTGTGTTTTCTTTCCTAATAGATCATTATGCTTTAAATGCTCCTTTGCTAATTCTAGTAATTCGCTATTTTCAAGATTCAAATAACTCTTTGGTGATGTCTTCGGGAAAACTTTCTTATGAAGTCCCTCTGATAAATATTGGATCCCTACTTGATTTATTCTAGGCTGTTCTTGAAACTCATTTATTTGCAGAGACGGTATTACTTGGGAAAAGTGTCTAGGGAAACCCCAGATTATTCTCAATCGGCCTGGTTTTCGTATTGTAGTTCTTAGGGCCCACATTGGAGTCTTACTACAATAACCCAGCTAATCTTGTCTTCAAGCCTATAGTTATAAATCTACCTTCTTGCTTGTATGTAATTAGAAACAAACCAAATTTAGTCTATTTTAAATCAGGTCACTATTATTATGATTGGAAACTGTATATATTCACAACAATTAGATCCTAGCGAAGCAATCCTTGCTATTGTTTTGATTTTGGAATCTTGACCTATTATATCCCGATATTACAAAAAAATTCTGTGCGCTAGTGCAATTTATGGCAGGCACAAATATACCTAAAACGGAATAAAACAAACATTCCATCCCATGCACAAACCATAAATATTAGTATTAATCGAAAGTAAACAAAAGTATTTTCTTGAAGATATATATCTTATTTAATTATAATCGTCAAATAATATCCTTAAGTTGACAATTGTCTAGAAAAAAGAATCATTTGATAAATCGTTAACGTAGATACTCCAGAATAATAATGGTTGATTTACAAAGTTACAGAAAGGCGGACTTGGTCAATGTATGCAAAAAGCTTGACATTTCTACTCTCGCAAAAGATACTAAGAAGGTATTGAGTGAGAAGATTGAAGAATACATCAAGAGCCATCCTGAAGATGGGGAATTGACGATAAAAACTTTAATTGATGATAAGGATGAAGAAGAAGAAGGTGATGAAGCCACCTTAGCAGAAGGTAGTGACAGCGAAGAAAACGAAGAATCAGAAGGACAAGATGACGATGCCGAAAATGACGAAGAAGATAAGGATTACGAAGATGGGCCTCCAATCAACTTAAAGGAATGGGTGGTTGATCCTGTCATTGAAAAGGGAGAAGTTATTCTTTCAAAGTTGTATGAATTCACCGATTGCGTTGGTATCACCACGGTAGAATTCAATGAAGCCTTGAGAGATAAATTATCTACTAGTGTAACCATGAACTTTTTAGAAGTGGTTTTTGAAATTTTCCACTATTTATATGTCTTTGTTTCATTCAAGCCACTTTCCCAACATTCTTTGCTTCCTTCTGAAGTTAGAAACATCAAATTTATTGCCAAATGTTCCCTTCTATTCCCTGATTTTTCAAGGTTGTTCAAATGTGAAAGTATTTCAATCCTTTTCTCTTGGGTATTAACTTCTGTTCTTTTACCTTTAGTTTTCTCTTACTATGTTAACTTTTCAAAGAGAGTTATTGTTTATGATGATGAAAGCGGGCTTGTTGCTAGAATCTTCAAGTATGACCCATTTACTTTTGCTTTGTCGAAGATTTTAATATTTTATTTCCTTGTTAGGGGTTCTGATTCTCTTGTTTCCTTGGCTGCTGATAAATACTCAAATGTCATCATAAGTTATATTGCTAACCAAATCAGTATTTACAGTATTTTTGTAACTACTTTTGGTACTGTCCCACTTGTTCTTGGATTGGCAAATGTTGCTATTGCCATATACTCTCAATTTGAAGAGTATTAACCAACTTTTTATAATTCGAATGACGCAGCTCCAATGAATTTTTAGTTAATTATGTTGTTATATTATATTTTATTTTGAATATGGGCATTATTATAGTTGCTCATTTTGTACACTTTTTTTTGGTTTTAGTTGTTTAATACTGTAACATTACATATATTTTTATATTTATATTAACATTGTTTAATTCATGAAATCTAGAAAATAAAACTATTTAAGAGTGTCCATCGTCCATCTTGTTTTCAAACCTAATAAATCAAAATCATTAGCTAATTCGTCGGGCTTAATTGATAGGGGCCCGCTGAAATGTTTCATGATTTTAGCTAACAAAACGGCTTCAGAATTGTTATTTTCATCTTCAATTAGTTTATCGCCAGCGTTTTGTGAAGCAGCACCTCTTCTTCCCCTACGTTTTGCAGGAGATGGTGTCAAATTTTCTGAACCATTGGTATCTGAACCTGATGTTATTGGATCATATAATGCATTTTGGAATATGTGGTGTTTAGACTGAATAGTCTTTTTCAGGGCTTTATCTTTGTTATTAACTTTTCCCTTTCCCGGAACTTCTCCAGTTATGAGTTCAAATTCACTTGGAGAAACTAATGGCATAAAATCATGTACCAATGATGGATTCGTATTGGTGTTAGGTCTCTCTAATTGTATTGCGCTATTCTGCTCAAGTTCTTGAAGTGATTTTTTGATTATATCTTTAATTTCTGAATTGAAATCACGGTCAGAAATACCAATAAACAATTTGTAGACTTCTTTACTCTTAATATCAAAAATGTCACTTTCATTACTGTTCAAAAGATTAGTAAAGAGTTCTTTTTGAAATTCAAAAAAATTCTTTAACTTCTTCAATTTATTTGACATAATCACTTGCATGTTCTTGTATATCTTATTGGATTCTTGATAAAATGTTTGAGACAATTTTAACAATTCATAATTTCTTGCCAATTTTAACCTCATTAATTCTATATCTCTGGCTTCTTCCATCTTTTGAGCATATTTGAGTAGTTCTTCGTCTTTTATATCATAGCTCCCAAGAGTTATGCTACTTTTTTTGAGATTATTTATTCTTTGTAATATTTCTTGTTCTCGTTTACTAAAAATGTCATCTCTTTTCTTTTTTTCAAGATCTGACAATTGTTCACACGATTCTCTGAGTTCACCTCTTCGTCTTTCTCTATTGCTACCATTAGCCATAATTATTTCTTTGGGCTTATTTCTATAAATTTCTGAGACATTTATTGGTATAATATTATCTTCTTCCCTATCCTTGCTCTGTTCTAGCCCCATATGGGTTTGTTGCCTCTGAATATCGTCATCATCCAGATTTTTTATATCGCTGATTCTTGGAGATATATACAAATAATCTTCTGGTATGCAATAATTTTGATTTGTGTTTGCATTTGTATTCACAGAATTATGAAAATCAAATGCATCTGTTGTATCAACATTTCTAGCATATTCAATATACTTTTCTAGCTCATTTTCTTTGGAATCTCTATTATTCTCATCCGAATATTGTGATTCAGAGTCATTATAATCACGCCTTCTTTGGATTTCATGACCTTCGATAGTAAAACCTTCTTCTATTGCTTGAGTTTTCATGTCAAATAGGGAACCAGCTGCACTTGCCACCACCATGTCAATACGAGGCAACTTTTCCAGTGCATTTAAAAAGACATCAAATACCTCTGTAGGAGTTAATGGTGCTTTGTCTGCAATTAATGGGTATGGCATGTAGTTTGGAGGAGGAAATGGAAGTGGAGGAACTTGAAGATATGACTTTCCCTCCATTGGCGTTGAATTACTTGTGGATGCTTCATTAGTTGTATTATTACTATCAAAAGCAAGTGGTAATTCCCTGTAATCAATAACAGGTGGAGGCGGATAGATGAATGGGATCATTATTCCTCCGCTGTTCGATTTAACATCTTCCAGGAGGAATGGAGGGATTGGTGGAGGAAATTTCCGTAAAATTCCATCTATTTGTTGCGTGGATAAGCTATCATTTGAGTCATCACCTAAATCACTGAAGAATTCTTTCAGAGTAAGTGGCGGTTGAATTATTGGCACCATGTTAGGTGGAACTGAATGAAGAACCGGTGCAGCCTTAAAGTCATCCAAGAAACGGGGAACATTAGAGGGTTTTCGCTTCTTGTGTATTCCTTCTAGTATATGAGATAATGCATCAGGCCTTGGGAGATCCCTAGAACTATTACTTCTCTTGCGTGATTGTATTTCTGTTGAGTCCATTTTTATGCAGTTTTTTTTATTGTAGCAAAAAGTTTTATACCACCGATTTAATGTTTTTATTGATAATAAGAATAATTCAACAATATAACACAAGCAATATCTAATTATATCAAGTAATGAATAGGTTTGGGTTTATGTGAATTTTATTGAATAACTGCTCAGAAGTTATATCGACGTCACAGAAAGCCGCTTATTAACCTATGTTTGAGAAATTGTTTATAAATTTCGAGCAATCCCAAATACTTCTTTCTTGTAAATATAAGCAAAAGTTCGAATACAGCTCTGCTCTTGTATCACCAATAAGAACCGACAAAGAATCGATAACCGCAAATTAATTCGTCTGATTCTTATGATTTATATGTAAATTAGAGGATTGAAGATTTTAGGTCGCAGCTTTTTTCTGCTATTATGTAATCATCAACAAAGATGTGTATGGTGCATGTTCGGTATCAGAATGGAGATAGTGAGATCACGGAACATCTAGTTAATGAGATGTAGTATGAGTTATTTTTGCAGATTAGACATAACATGCTTCATATGTGTAGTTATATTAGACTAAATGTTTATCTATATTATGTATTTGCTAATAATTAGACCTTGAATCATTTTATTCATCCAATGCGTAGTCTCGGCTATTCGCATACTTAAATAGACGAACAGCTATAGTAAAACTAAGTCGTTATTTTCAGTTGAAATAAGCTGGTATATGTTTAATTACCAATAATCGAAATAAGGTAAGTTACCTAGTTTTCTTCATTTTACAAAATGTAAGATTAAGATATTCAGCTATTTCACTTGATATTCTATTGATCTAAAAAAATCGTTTCGAGAACTATTTTTTGAAAATTTTTGAATTTATCACAAATTTCTGATTTATTGATGTGATCACTAAAATTATTGACAATTTACTGCATAGCATTATATATATGTCATTTACTATCATTACTTTACTCTCCTAGTTATATTGACTAAACCTTTGTTAGTGATAGATATTTCGAATGGACAACAAAATCTTTGCAGCTATTTACAGCAAACTAAAACAAAGGTCGTCCCTAAACCAAACACCCAGACCCCTTGCAATCGTCCAAAGTCATGTTTATATCGTAGGCGTGTATAAATTTCATTTTCAAATGTTATAATTAATTACGTGATTAGTACGTTTCAAGTAGAATACGTTGAATATAATCATATTTTTTAAGATAGGTGAATATACTTACCGTCTACATATATTCTTCAATTAGCATAAGTTTTCTTGTTTAGTTGATCATTAGAATTAAAAGAATACCCTGCCACATAAGCATTAGTTTATTAAACAGGAGAGAAGAACATTTACAAAATAGAAAGATTTCGCTATCGTATATCTATTGAAAAGTCAGTGTCATTTCCGTAATTTTTTTTATATCATTGAACAGGAAACACGTCAGTTAATATACAAAATTCATTGATATATCCATAAAATGCCACCAAAAAGGTCTAAAAAGGGGAAGCCTGAGGCTAAAGATTTGGTATTGGCAAAGATGTCTGGATGGTCAGCTTGGCCCTCCTTTGTTATGCCGAAGGGATTGATTCCATCTTCAGTTTTGAAGGCAAAAAAGAAGACTACAGAATATTGTGTTATTTTTATTCCTGATGGAGATTTTTACTGGATGACAGAAAAAAATTTAGATCCCTTGTCGGATGAGTTATTAGCTAAAAAATTAGAGAAAATTCCTAACAAACTCAAGCAAAAAAAAGGCAGGACCTTAAATGTTAATGACGCGCTTTTAGCTGCTAAAGGATTAACATTCGACGATTTTATAAAGACTTTGGACCTAGGAAATGAAGATGAAGATGAACGAGAAAAAGAGTTAGATGGGGATGAGTATGAGGATGAAGACGGAGAACCAGAAGATATCAAGGAAGAAAATGGCGATGAAGATGAACAAATACAAAAAGAAGTCGTAGAAGGATTGATAGATAAAGAGAATGGAGACGAAGAAGATGACGAAGAAGAAGAAGGAACTGGGTCATCAAAGGGAGAATCCGAGATCGAGGAAGATCAAAAAAATGAAATAAAGAAGAAATCAAACAAACGTAGAACAGCATCTGTCATAAATGGCCTGAGAAAGGTTGCTAAGACTGAAAATGGAAAATCTGAAAAGAAGATAAATGGGGAAAATTCAGAAAATTCAGGCAAAGAAAATATCAGCAAGGTGCAGACAGAAGAAGAAAAGCAGCATCAATTATGGCTTTGCAGAATAAAGCTTCAGCGTTCATTGATACAGAGAAATCAACCTGTAACACCAAGTGATCCAAAACAGTATCCACCTCCAACTGCGGATGAATTACTGGTTTCAAGATTAATTTTACATAGGTTAGTTGATTTTCCTGTTTCGGTAGATTTATTGAAACAAACTAAGATTCATAAGGTATTGAAATGTATTTTAAGAGATGAAGACCTTGAATTCCCAGATAGCTTCAAATTACACGAAAAATGCGAAGAGCTTCTTTCTAAATGGCAACCCTTTATTGATACTATAAAATTAGAAAAGCTGTCGAAACCTTTGACCAAGCAAAGTGGTGGTAACGACGATAAATCAAGCAGCAATCCTCCAGATGAATCTGAAGTATCAACTATAGAAAGTAACAATAATGGTAAGAGCAGCGGAAAGACTAATAATAATGATGACAATAACAATGAATCCGTGATTTCCAAAATTAATATAGATCAAAATTCAGAAATACCATCGGCAACATCGGTGGAAAGCTAAGTTAAACTTTCTTGTACTATCTTGTATTTATTACGAAAATATATAAATATTTTTCTAAGAAAGTGTAAATCAATTTTACGGAAGGTGAAAGGGTATACGAAATGATTAGTTTTTTGTGGTATTTGAAAGCAAACATATTTCACCTGTAGAAAAAGAGCAGATATATCATTTTGGCATTGTGGGATTTCTAGAAACTAACTGATACAGCAATACCTCCTGTATCATCAATTGAGATTAACTTAATAGCCCATTTTCTAGTAAGAAATTCTAATCCCATTACTGCGGAACAACATTACGGGAGAGAATGTTGTTTCAGAACATACAGACAGTAGATTTCTTTCACAAATATTGTCAGACACCAGGAAAAGTACGTAGTTATTTCGTGTAATTATATGATTAATCTTATATTGATACGAATTAGAACATGAATATCCAAGTCGTATAAATAGAATAAGCTTAATCATTGGTACTGTGCACCATGGAGCTCCGCATAAACCCTAAAGTTTCGTCACATATATCGCAAGGCATAATACTCCTGGATTCCAGGAAATTTACATTCTTGACAGCTCCGTAATCAACATAGAATGTATAGACAAATAAACTAACACCACTAATACCACCAGTATACGTTCAGCAAATAATATTACGTAGGTTATTGTTGGCTATCATTATGCCGACAGAGCATAATTGATGCGAAAATAAAATAATTTGTAGCAGCCTAATGTAGGCGTTATTTTTCTGATAAATCGTATACGCATACTTGTCTTTCACAATGTAGTCTCAGACAAGGTAACAGAGTGCGGAGAACTCCCAGAACTTAGATATCTAGTATTATAATACTACAGAAATTCCACTACAATAGTTTTAATCAATAACTTGTCTTCAGCAGAAGTTCTAAACTCATTGTTGCAAAAGAACATTATAGGAATATAAATAAGCGGCATACAGGCAATCCATTTCTTCTTTTAGAAGGTTAGATTGATATCTAGCCACAGCGCAGAATACGTTCGTACCAAATGTATACTAAGGTGGTATCACACACGACGTGTATATCCAATTCATACACGACAAAATAAGCTTATTTACCTAATTAGTTACTAGTTAAGTTGCTCATGTGACCTTCCAATCAAACAGCGTAAATAAGTAATAATAGATATTCATTTCCGATAAATCGTACACACACGACCTTCACCAACTGGATACAGACCGGGTAACTTTAGTATACTGTAATTTACATTGAGAGTACATAGTTAAGCAGTATGAAATATACTGTAGGGATTGAGGATTTTACAAAATGGTGAATTTTTTTTTCCAATTAGTGGCATCTCTCGTTGGTCGAATCTCAACTTCTAATAAATATAAAACCGTAAAAATTCTTTTCTTCTTAGAATTTTGATTTATTAGATTTATTGATAAAATATGGCTGAAGAAGATGTAAGTTAAATTCGGATAAACTAGTGAGATTGATTAGATTGTGTTAATGGGGTTTTTTTGATATAATTGACGGTTAATCTTCCTAAGTGGGAAAATATTTCAGGGAACGAATTAGATTTCGTAATATTCAAACCATAGGATACTCAGCTTGTAGCTGTAGTCATACCCAATTCTATGAGATCAAATGTTTACAATACGATAAAACCTTAATTATTACATTAACAAGTCCGATTTTTCAATACATTGCTACGAATATTTTACTAACTTAATTTTAGCACACTTTCGAAACCGCTGATGCAGGTGCCGCTTTAACTTTCCCAATCCAATGTTCCGCTTTAAGAAAGAACGGTCATGTTGTTATCAAGGGTAGACCATGTAAGATTGTTGACATGTCCACTTCTAAGACCGGTAAGCACGGTCACGCTAAGGTCCATTTAGTCGCTATTGATATCTTCACTGGTAAGAAGTTAGAAGATTTATCTCCATCTACTCACAATATGGAAGTTCCAAACGTCAAGAGAACCGAATTCCAATTAATTGACATTGATGACGATTTCTTAAGTTTAATGAACGCTGATGGTGACCTTAAGGATGATGTCAGACTTCCAGAAGGTGACATTGGTGAAAAGATCCAATCTGAATTCGACAGTGGTAAGGACTTATTAGTCACTATCATCTCTGCCATGAACGAAGAAGCTGCCATTTCCTTCAAGGAAGCTCCAAAGAATTAAGCTTGACCTATATATAGTGATGAATATATAACTGCTTATAGTGTTGAAAAATTTAATTCTAATAATCTGATAGGATTTGTACAGTTAATTTATGTCAATGTAGAGTATATGGTAACTTCTTGATTTTACGTAGACTTCACCCAGGATGAAAATCTTTATGGTCGTCTCCACATTTATGTTTTTCACTTATAAATAGCACGTAAGGCTGAGTGGGGGCTACAGACTGAGGAAATTAAAATTCTATGTCATATAGGGACCTCTTATTCTACCTTCACGTATCTCTAGGAGAGGAGTAATTGATCTTCGTCAACATGATCTAGTTACAATGTACTCTTAAATATTAGAATGTGAATATATCGATCAGTTTTGTCTCCTTGAATGATCTCGGAAAGTTTAAAGAATGGGGGATGACCGAGGAAAACCAGGGGATCAGCGGAAATTCAGTGTAGCCAAAATATTTCATTATTTCGTTGCTAAGACCCTTCTTTTGTTGAAAAAGTAGAAAAATTATTTGAAGGCAAATATACACTTGCCATAGATAATTTGATTTGTATTGCTTCTATCAAAGTTGATAATAAAGTTGAAATAATCTGGACTGAGACTCTAGAGCCAAAGTGAGATATTTAGTCATATGAGAGCATAATCTATAACATAGAAATGCTAGAGAAAAGAGATTCGGCAGTAATAACTGCCACCAGTACGAGTGCTGCCACCAGTGCAACTACTGTATCAGACTCTCTGTATGATTCATTTGTTGGAAATGCACCATCTACTGCTTTATTTTTCCTCGCATTGGGAGTAGGGGTATTAATTGCAATGTTATTTATGTTCTTCACGGTTAGATACTTTGTCAGATCAAAGTTTGGACTTCATGTATATCCTGTGTACCGTAGAAATGGGGATGAACCAAATAATACCAGCACTACTAATGATGAGTTGCACGATTTGGTGATTTATGTGAGAGAACATCATTTTATTAGGGGAAGTATGATGCCAAGTGGTATGGGTAGAATTAGACATCTTCGAAGCCGTTATGCTAGAATGAAAAAGTTATCAGAAGAAGAGGTTGAGATTTTGTTTCCCAAGAAGACATACTATGATTGGTTGAATGGTGGAAAGGAAAGAGATGTAGAACAAAGAGACGGAGTATTACATGAAGCTATACCAAATGTTACCGAAGATGAAAATCAACCTGAGATACTGAGTGATGCTGAAAAGGGTATTGACGATAACACAGACAAACCGACTGCAGGGAGTAATGGATCAAGTTCCAATAATACATCAGAAGATATTGAGTTAAACGATCTCGGTCATGAACATGGATTGCATTTTTCGTCTGGTTCCTGTGCTATTTGTCTCGAAATAATAGAAGATGAAGATGAAGTGAGAGGTTTACTTTGCGGCCATGTCTTCCATTCAGAATGCTTAGATCCTTGGCTCACTGAGCGGAGAGCTTGTTGCCCTATGTGCAAGCGGGATTACTTTTATAAAGGTGACAAAAATACTATCACGAATGGTAGCGATAATGACAGAGAGGTTGATTTGGGTAATAGTGACGAACCAATCGAGCACCTGGATAATACCACGCGGGATGATTTAAGCCTCGATTACGAAGTCTTCAGAAGTGATCCTGCTTTAAGGGCGATCATTCAGGAATTGATCCCTCCTTCTGAGAGAGCCAGAATGATATTAAATGATACTAATCTAAGGCATTTAAATATCGAAGAAAGAGCAACCGAAGTTGCAAGCGAGAGGTATGGGACCGTATTTAAGCGTATTTGGTGGCGACTTATGGGAATAAAACGGGAGGATATCTTATATATGGAGATTATTAATATCGCAGCACAAGACAGATCAAATATTGCTGAAACTGAAAATGACACCGAAACTAATAGTCCAGGTTCGAATGAACTGGCAGAATCACATCCAGAAGCAGACAGCTCTCATGTGAATATAGAAAGGGGTGCTACGTCTACTACAGTGGTTGAGTCCTCTATCGATTTGTCTCCTTCAACTTCTAATATTCTGAATACCGGTACTCAGGATGTAAATGGATCTGAAATTTCAAACGAGACCCGTAGATCCATTGTTGAGCAAAGAGTATAATGTATACTTTGTAATACATGTATACTAAATATATTTATACTATTGAATAGATACAATATATATATGAACTTTATCTAGTGTGTTAAGTTACACAAGTAAATAACTTCGCGTTCTTGAAAAAAAAAAAGGAAAATTGAAAATTTATATATATTTAATTGAATTTGGATTCACAAATAATAAGAATACTAAGTAATATTAAAATGGGTATGTAAACTTGATAGAAAAAATACAAGATGTTGCGGAGAACAAGATTACTAACAGAACAATAGCTCCTCCAAAAAAAAGTGTTAAAATGGATTTAGGTTCATTCTTGGCCGATGACTCCCTTGGTGGTGGATCATGGGCCGATGAAGAAGTTGATATGTCATCTATTGGTGTTTCTATTAACACCAGTTCTAATGTTCCTGCTGCCACTAGAAATGAAGAAAGCGGCCAATCACAAGGATTTGCTAGGGATGATGAATCAAGAAGAGAAAGAAAGGAATTCCCAATCCCAGACCAACCTCCATATAGAGCCAGAATTGGTAACTTACCATGGGAAGTTACCGAGGCATCTTTATCAAGATTCTTTGAAGACAGAATGCAAGCTAGGGATATTATATCAGACTTAAATTTACCAGTTGATAACGCAACTGGTAGATTAAAGGGATTTGGTTTTGTTACTTTCAATGAAAGAGAAATCTTAGAAGAAGCTTTAAACTTAAGTATGACTGATTTCAACGGTAGAAAGATTTTTGTTAATGTAGCTGCTCCTCAAAAGCAAGACGTATTTGACATGGATTGGAGAGCTCCAAGAGGACCTCTTTCTTCTGGCAGAAAAGAAGAACAAGAATTGGACTGGGGTTCTGCTAGAGGACCAGGTGCTTTCCCACATCGTGAAAGAAGCAACAGAAGTGACAGACCAAGAAGAGAAGAACCAGATTTAGATTGGGGTTCTGCCAGAGGTTCTGCTGCCACTTTACCACCACGTGAAAGAAGTAATAGAGGTGACAGACCAAGAAGAGAAGAACCAAACTTAGATTGGGGTTCTGCTAGGGGCTCTGCTGCCGCTTTGCCACCACGTGAAAGAAGCAACAGAAGTGACAGACCAAGAAAGGAAGAACCAGATTTAGATTGGGGTTCTGCCAGAGGTTCTGTAGCCACTTTACCACCAAGACAAAGAAGTGCTAGGTCAGACAGACCAAGAAAGGATGATTTGGACTGGAAAAGAGGCCAAGCTTTAGAACCACGTTCTAGAGCTACTAAGCAAAATAAGACTGAAGACGAACAAAAGGAAGAAACTAAGCCAAAGAAATCATTATATGACGTATTGGCTGTTGATGACGATTCCGAAGAAGAACAAGATAAAGAAGTAGAAGAAGAAAAACAAGAAGAAAAGCAAGAAACCGGATTAGAAGAAAGTACTTCCAAATTGCAAATTGACGACTCTAAAGAAGGTGAGGGTTGGGAAGTTGTCGGTAAATAATTTTGACTTCAAAGAATCAGCATTTAATTTTATCCTAAACTATTATATGACTGTACAAGATGTTATATTATAACTGTATTGATTTATAGATGCAAAGGCATGAATTTACTAAAATAAAATGCCCTAGCCGTGTGTATTTAAAAGAATTATTTTATATTTAGAACTATATGTAGGACATGTGATTTTCATTAGTATAACTACGAGGTATGATAAATTATTAATCATGAGTGACCAGGACAAAGAAAGTACTCCGATTATGAGTAATTACTACTTAATAGATAAAAATGGTACGTGATTAAACTGTTATTAATTATAATTTATTTAAGTATTGTTCGAGAACTAACATTTTTAAGTAATGTATAATAAACTGAATCCTTCCCCGATAAATAACTTGTTGAGCTTGTATGGCCTAGAATCAATTGAAAAATCACTTGCAAGAACAAAGCCTGATGGCTCTAAAGGAGTGAAATTAAGGAAATCATATAAAAACCACATACTGGATTTACCGGGAAAGCATCAAATTCCACCATCTAAGCAAGTACCAGGGAATTTATTAGACCCCATGATAGCACAAGCTCCTGACATTATTAAGAAAATAGATCCTGACTTATTAAGCCAAGCATTAAAATTTGATAAAACCACTATTAATGGAATTCCAGGATTTAATACTGCAAACTTAGCAATTAACGACCAGCAGACCCTAATGAGAGGCGATGATATGTCAGAGAATGATGAGTTTGGTTCTTCTAAAAAGGGAAAACGTAAAAAGAAGACACAGACCTATGGTGATGTTAAGAGACAACATATATAATAACGATAATGTATACTATTTAATGATAAACTTAGACACAATATAAAAAGTAACTGTTAAAAACTATTTAGCTAACACATCTAAATCTGCTATGCTAGTAAATTTCTCATATCTTTTCAAAGGTTTAAGTAATCCAGACTTAGGCTGATCTTTTCTGCTGATTGTTAATTTATTTCGTAACAATCTACCAGAATGATTTAATAGACTTTTTATGATCATTTTCTTAAACATCATGGCTATATCAAGAAAAGATAAGAATCTATTTTCAATATAAAGCTCAGGCAAATGAATTAAAAAATCTTGAACGTTCATTAGTCTTTTAAATCCTTTACTAAGTTTTATTGAGATCATTAATGCAATTTTTCCAATTTTCAACGATATGATAGACATATATTTATTTGATCTGTCCAACATCAAACCAATATTCTCTTGGTATTCATTTCCGGAAAAATCTGAGAAAAAGGATTGTGATTTTTTAGAATTTAACTTCCCATAACTATTCGAATTATCATCATTAGAGTCACTTTCATCTTTGTGATGATCCAATGCTAACAATTGTTGATCCATCAGTGATACGCTATCTGTTTTACTTGATTCCCTATCCAGAGATGTTTCAGATTCACTTGATGCACTTTTTTGCGCCTTAACTATCTTTGTGACTGGACCATTATTAACATCTTCCAAAGTATCTGCTCTAAAAATATATTTCATCAATTTCTCACCAGTTATTTCATCAATTTTGATATTTAACGGTTTTGATTGAATTTCAAAATTCTCCATTATTTTTATACCACCTACTGACCTATTCATGGTCCAATCAACCGTAATTAAGTTATCTCCACTTTTAATATCTTCTTTTGTTCCATAAGGCTCTATTAGACCTGGGAAATATGCATCAGGTATTAGATTAAATCCTTGCATCATTTTGATTTCAATTCTATTTTCATTAGAGCCATCATCACTAATTTTTCTCTTAAAAACTCCATTTGCAATTGCTATATCAAGAATTGGCGTTCGATCATCTTCAAGCATATGAAGAATAATTTCATCGGCTCCAATATTCCACAAGCTTTTTGGAGTTGTACGATTATTCTCCCGATATAAATCCCCAGTTAAAATAGATTGCATAAGCAAATATATATCAGTGTCAGTGTTCCTGTTCTCGGACACAAGCATGGTATAATCATTGTATTGTTCATTATCTAAAAAGTCCCGTCTGAAATTGTAGTTATGTAGCAAATTGTTAAGTAAGTTATGATACTTATGTAAAGATGCTACCCTTTCATGTAATGATTTGAAGTCTTGTAAATCTATGGAAAGTCTGAGCTTCTCCAATTTATCAACTAGTATCTTACTTGTTGGTTCAGTATAAAAAAGTAAATCCAAAATTATGACATACAATGCAAAATACTGTTCTGAAGTAGACTGTATGATAATTTTTGGAATATCTACCTGTAATTTTTGCATCACATTATCAACTCGTTCTTTAACCCGTCTCTCGTTTGTCTGATTGTCTGTAGATTCAGTTTCATTATAGCTAACTAGCTTATTTGCCAAAGGCTTTATTTCATCAAGAGTCACCATTATTGACGTCTTCTCAACTAATAACTGTTGATCTCCAGCAAGTGCTCCATTTCTACAAATTTCAATTCCTAACCAAGGGGGCCAGTTCTCATGAGACCCATAAGTTGAACTGCTTAAAAGTAAATTATCAGAATTAATAACGTCTTCCTTTTTTAAAATAAATATACTTGCATCTCTCAAGACGACACCAAAACGTATTTCTAATTCCTTTGCATTCACAAACAAATGATCATTTTTAATTTTTTCTATTACGGACATAATTTTGGCATCTATTGTAGGTGCAGAAATTAATACAACAGAATCAGGAGTAAGTTCACTTTGAAGTTGAATCTGAGGGGAAATTATTTCAATCATATAATCTTCTCTTATTCTTTCATTTAATTTGACTTTGCGAAGAATTTTTTCAAAGTTTATCAATCTATCTTTAGAAGACATATAATCTAATTTGTTAATATCTTCCGTTTTTTCTTTTGTACTCATGTCAGTAAATGTAGATATATCATCCACATCAAGACCTTCTGCAAAGTCAATCAATTCTTCTATCGTTGAAATCGACTCATAAGAGATGTATCGTCTTAAAGATCTTCTTAATTGAATAAAGTGGATATACTTTAAAATTATATTTCTATTTTCAGCATTCCATTTTAAAAGCATCCCTATTAATATGAACCTATTGTGAAAGTGGTCTTTAAAGTCATCATCAGAAACAACCAGGGCTCTTCTTATCATTTTCTCCCACTTTCTTTGTGTCTCTGAAATATCTTCTTCGAGAGATGAAATTCTTTCTTGTAATTGGGATACATCCATTCCCTTTTTATTGTTAGCAACCACTTGATCTCTTAATCTTGATATACGATTCTCATAAAGTTCAATTTGAGGAGCAAAGACGTTTTTAGATTGCAACGAACATTGATGGGTATGTACTTCTTCAAATAAGCTAATAACGGAGGTCATATTCAAATTCTTAGGATCTATTAAAAATTCTCTTAAATATGAAAATTGCTTAGAATATAGTAATGGAATTATGGTCACATCTCTACTGCTTTTAATTAACGAGGGTTGGAATGCATCTTCAAAGTCTGCTATATCAAACCATTTCTTATCTTTATCATGAATTTTATAGTTAGATTTCTTCTTGGTGCCATTAAGAGTCAGGTAGTTATCATTATCAAAAGACACATTTACCGATCTCAAATCTATGCCAGATAGATGGACTTCACCAAGACCAAAGTTCATTTTCTTAATCTGCTTATTCCTTGATAATTCTTCGTGTATTTCAATTCTAGGCTCCTTTTTTTGATGCAAATCAACTATAAAATCATCCATTTTAGCCCTCAATCCAATACATTCAATTTTGTTATTAGATTCATCTTCATCACGATAAATATGGGAAATAAATAAGGATTTAATTTTGAATTGAAAAGTATTTGAGATTAAGTGTTGTGAAAACTTAGTTGTATTCTTTTTGTCACCAAAAAGATTACCATTTCTAATTGGTAATTGCATATTTCCATTGAAAAGTTTCCACCAGTTAAAAAAATGTAAAAATGCATTTGGTGATAGATGGATTGCATTATAACATGATTCATTACGAGCTATTAAAGTAATAGCCATATGAATAAAATTACTTCTAAACCCTTTATAGGAATCATGATCTGACTCTGTATATTTTGGATTGAATAAATTAATAAGGTAATGAGGTTTACAATCTGTAGTGACAATATCATTATCTTCAATTGCATATCTCTGCAATACAAAGCCAACTTTGAAATTTACGCCACCATGTAACTTGATCAAATTTTTTTCAATAAAATGACCATTAAGATTAGTATCCGAACTTATTGCCGATTTATCAAGATAGTATGCGAAACAAGAGGAGATAAAGTTCTTTGAATGGGGCAAATATACAAATGATGAACTGGGCCTCGACCAGGCTAACATAGGTGCTGCCAAATAATTTGGAATATACCAAGAAACAGATTCAGATTTTGCTTCAAAAAAATTTCTAGAATCATCATTGTTATTAATTTGCCAAAGGACATCTTTATCAAAGGACAAAATGAAACCCGAAGAGGAATCAAAAAGACCATAGGGGTTTCGAGAACCTTTAAAAGCAATTTCTAACTTGGAATCAGAATGAATAGAAAATTTACCATGCATAATTATTCTTATCTTATCCCAAATACCTAATTTCAAAGATGGATCAACAGGTGGCTTTGAAAATTGATCCAAATTAAGAAGAACTTGCTGCAATCCAAATTGATAAGATTGACCCCATACAAACCTATTAGCGTTACCAGAGTTAAACTTTACATTCAAGTCAAAAAACATTTTTACAGATGCTAAAGATTTTTGAATTTCCAATGAGTAATAATTTCTGTCTAGGTTTTGATAAAATGAATGTATTAACGGAACAGATAATTCCCTTAAGTGCTGTTTCTTAATACTGAATGCTTCTGAAATAACGAGATGACCAGACAATAATAAAGATGTATTAGAAGGTTCTTTGTTTCTTGGGACATATAATAAAGGTAATGGATAATCTCTTAAATGCATTCGTAACTCACTAATTCCTAAATTAATAAACATAGGTATTAACATATTATATTTGGTATCAATTGGTACACCTTGACCTACTTTATTAATAAATTCAGGAACTTCGGATATATTAAATTTGGTAGAAGATACGTTAAGGTCAATATCGGACAATGTTATTGACAACAAAGGAGGTTGGATCATATATGGCACAACTCTTTTATTATTCTTTCTTTCAACATATATTTCATTCCCGAAAAGATAAGGCTTATTGTCATGAAATTCTTGTGTTAACTCATATTTATAAGCCTTTACTTTTCTAATCCAGGATTTGGATATCGTTGTTTGTAAAGCGATTACTTCTTCATCCCTAAAGTCAGAAGTAGCAGCTTTTGACTCCCATAAAGAATATAATTCTAAACGCTTCTTTTGTTCCACTAATCCTAGTTGAAATATCATATTTAATTCACTCTCGAAAGGATCATCATCCATAGTAAAGCTCAATTTGTTAGCTGTCAATTTTATATCTGGAATATCTATAGCACTTGTTTCTCTTGGTAAAACTATGTTTGTCTTGCTTTTACTATCTTTTTTAAGACATTTTACCAAATGCTTTACTATCTTAAGTGTAATTGATAAATTATCAAACAACTTATAAATTACAAGTTGATGAGGATGAATAAATCTAAAATTATCAAAATTAAGATGAACTTTTTCAGCATATTTCGGTTCGTTTGAAGTGAGTTTCAATGAATCAGCACAAATGATTCTATCCCATTTACCCTTTACGGTAGGTGAATCTGTTAATAAGCGAATAAAGCTAGACGATATTTTTATTTTCTTATCCATAACAACTAACATGGATTGAAATACCTGTAATTTAATTTTGAAATCATCACTAAGATAAAAAAAAAATTGAAAGTCGTCTAAAACTAAGTTTAATTGAAACGAATTTAAATTTGAATTAGTGCTTCTTTTTGAAGGTTTTGAGAGCTTTTTAAAATCATTATCAATCTTTTTCCTTATCATGATAGCAGGAAAAATAATATATTCTTTCATTAAATATATTGTGCCCATTATAGTAAAGATCTTATATCTATCTATATTCCCATATATTTGATCGATATGTAAATCCGTATTCAAAAAATTAACCGAGTCCACCTTATTAGCAGTAACAGAAGCCTTGAAGGAAGGAATAGAGATAAGTGACTGGAAGCTACTTTCTCTATTTGTCTTGACAGACATATTTAGCTTTGTAATATTACCATTTAAAGTCCAAAAGCATTCTTCATTAATAGAAGATAAAGTGTCCTGAGAACTTTCAGAATAATAAACAGGTAAAACATAATCTTTATTTGTAAGAGTTACCAGTATATTTTCAATAGAAAATTTAGTATTCAGATCAATATTATTAAACTCTAGAAGATGTTCATCATGAATGAATTCTTTTTGAAGCAAAATTGAAGTAGATCTTAACAATAAATTTAAGGCGCTTATTTTAATTTTTGTTTTCAAAAGCCATTGCGGTAAAGCTTTAAAGATATTTTTCATTGAAGTATCATCTTGAACCCTCACTTTATTATTTGCAACATCTGATTTCTCTATTATGTTAGAAGTCAAATTCTTATATAATGTTCCTTTATTTAAATGTGCAATTGAGAGATTCGTTACAGCCGATAATATGCTGTAAATTCCACGTAAATTTTCAAGATTTGAAACTATTAACAGTGGCTTCTTAATTTCTAAAGTTGAGTCAAGCTTTAAGTTTTTCAAGACGTAAATGTCGAGAGTTACAACTTCTATTCCAAATATTTCTTCTTTAACCCTAGAATTAAAATCATTATTAATAAAACTTTCGTAGGAGACTGAAGGGTGTAAAATATGACAAATAGTATTATAAACGCTTGCTTTTGACGTTGAAATTTGGAAATTTAAAAGTGAATATGAATAGTTCAATATATCAGTTTTTATATGGGACTTATGCTTCATGATAATTCTAGGTTGTTCAACAACTAATTTCATATCCAAATGTGGATAATATTCATTCAATAGATTCCAAAATGATGTCACAGACTTTGAAGTGTTTTCATTTACGGTTTCTTTATTGTACGGCTCGTTATTTTCGCTCTTAGTATCGTTGGATATTCTTTGTCCCTGGAACTTTTTAAGTTTAAGGTAGCTTTTAAGGAGGATAAAGTTATATATCAACTCACTAGATTGTGCCGTATCCAAATCTAAAATTGGACTGCTTGCAGATGAATAAAGCTCCATAACAGTACCCTTGAATCCACAACCCTCCAATAATCGAAATAAGAAATTGGCTTTAAAAGTAAAAGAGCAATTTGGGACATTTAATATTTCGTCAGTTGTTTTGAGAAATTTGTCATTCCCTTCATAATGTAAAACAACGTAATTTAAGTTGAGTAGTTGTATTGATGAAGTTATATGAAATGGAATATCTTTATTTGCATCAAACATGACAGAGAATCCAGCAGAAGATGAAACTAATTTCTGAAAATTAAGTGTTGCTGCCTTGAAATTTAAATTAAGGTAAGCAGTCAATTTGTCTCTCTTGATATATGTATCGAAATCAACATTATCACTAGATGTGGCAAATGGAATATCATTGAAATCAGCATCTTCTAAATGAACTGATACCTCTCGTATATAATTTGAGAGTTTTCCTAACCTTTGTAGCTTCTCGCTAAATTTCAGGTCATTCTTAATTGAATCTTTGACCAAGTCTTCGTTTGAAGTATGATTTTTATTTTCCAATATAAGTTTGATTGTGTTAAATACCAGCAATCTAATTCCCGTAATAAACAATTGAAATCTAGCATCTTGTAATTCTCCAGACTGTAAGTCTATTAGGAAATTAAATCTGATATTAGAATTAGATAGACATAAAAGGTCCAGTGTATTATTGTCTTTTGTATTTTTTATTGCTTGTTTTGCATTAAGAGTTCCTAAATCCACGTATATTTTCACTGTATCACTAGCTCTTTTACTAAATCTTGAGTTCAAGAGATACGTTAAAGTATCAACTTTGTAAGTAGATTCCAGATGATTAATAATAGTATTTCTAAGCTCAATATTAATCCTAGGTATGTGCCTCAATAGGAACTTCATAAAAAATTGTGGTAATGCATTATTGAAGACATTCAACCTTAGCTCGTTGTTGCTGTTTATTTGTGAAGAATTCTTAGTCTTCGATTTGTCTTTGTTCGTGAATGACCGTACGTTAACTTCTAAATCCTCTAGGATAATTTTACTTGAACCCCATAAGCGTATACGAAGTTTATGTAAACGTATATCTATACTCTTGTTGGATATCTTAACCCCCAGGATCACTAATCCATTGCTAAAGCCTACTCTGTTCACATATATGCCACTGAATTGATAAATTATGCTCCACGCAAATTTCCAAGTCAAGAAAATGGTAGCTATGTAGAAGAGCACTACATCACTTCGTAGCCACACCATTAAATTATTTATTCAATGCTCTTGTCACTTTAACTTGTTGGTTTAATGGAATTTCTTCTATACTATTTCATCATATTGTTGCACTAGTATTCTTGCTAGTAGTACTATTTAGGATGCTGCCAAAAACATTTATCCTGTAGATAATAACTTGTACACAAATTCCCCGAAAAGGGTCAACTTCCTCTGTATTAAGCAAACCTTCCCAATTTGTGCAACGTTTGTTTAATTATTGCGAACTATGCTACTGACAATAGTTGCACCAAGATGTAGAGTTGATAAAATGAATACATATATGCTTATTAAACAAATAATAGTAATAGTCTACAATTAATTATTAGGATTATTAGGATTATGACTCTTGTAAATTGTAAATTGAGGACTTTTTAGTGTATTACAAAATTACTATATAGTGGATTCCACAGATAGTAAACAATGTCTTCGAACAATCTAAACGAATAACCATATATCGGCCAACGAAAAATCACACCACCGTTCTTACGTACTAAACAAGCACGTGTAATATTATAGGGTTAGGGCTCAGTAAAATCATTCGCATATTTGATGACTATACTGCATATTGAGAATAATGGTGTGCTATTAGTGCGGTTACCGATTTATTCCCATCACCAAGGTGCCTCCTGCCAAACTCACAATTCTATGGAAAAAAAGTGAAAATTTTTAAGAGCTAATAATTTGTTTCTAGTATTGCTTAATCGACACATAGTTAAAAGTATGTTTGAATGATACACCAAACGAGTAGATACCAAGGAAATGAACTATATGATTGTTAGTGAATGGAATATACATTGTTGAAATTATAACAGACTGTGGAAACATTGAGAAGAACTTAATTTTTAGGTGGAAGAATATTACAAAGTGTTTGAGTAGTTATAATGGCTCATATTATCTGACTTTATGTAAAACAATAATATTCGAGTAAAGAATAGGTCCACATTATAGTTCATGGCTTGGGTATCTGTATTACCAAGTATTATATACTAACTTTTATTTAGTGGCTGCTTCATTACCACACCCAAAGATTGTTAAAAAGCACACCAAGAAGTTCAAGAGACACCACTCTGACAGATACCACCGTGTTGCCGAAAACTGGAGAAAGCAAAAGGGTATTGACTCTTGTGTCAGAAGAAGATTCAGAGGTACCATCCCACAACCAAACATTGGTTACGGTTCCAACAAGAAGACTAGACACTTGATGCCATCTGGCCACAAGGCTTTCTTAGTCAAGAACATCAAGGACTTAGATGTTTTATTAATGCACACCAAGACTTACGCTGCTGAAATTGCTCACAACATTTCTGCCAGAAACAGAGTTGAAATTGTTGCTAAGGCTAAGAAGATCGGTGTCAAGATTACCAATCCAAAGGGTAGAGTTGCTTTAGAAGCTTAAATATGACTTCATACTTAATCGGTTTGTTAATTTTGAACCAAAAATGTACATTCATACGTATTTAATTTGATTTGTAATACATGCGCTGATAAAAATTAGGAAGTAGTTTAAAATAGTAATTTATTGATCCTATATCAAATTTTAATGAATTATCTAATTCTAAAATGAGATTCTTATATTAATGAGCATACTCTTGAATTCAACGGTGTCTAGAGAGACTTCCAGATACAGCAATCGTGCTTATTTCCAAATGATGATGCTTTTTGATTCTATAACCCAAGTCACAAATGCCATTCTGATCTAAGTGGATTGTAGAACTTGTGCGATGGAAATCTGTATTCAACAGAGTCAAATCCTTTTTCGAAGTAACACTATTGAACTTTCCAGGCAGTTGAGTTTTTTGATCATCAAGTATTGATGGGTGCATTGTTGGCGATTCGGCATCCTTAAATATTTCAACAGATTTCGCAGAGGATGCTCCTGAAACTGCTTCTGAAATGGTTTTTTCATCAATTTGTTCATTATCTTCAGTATTCTTATTTTCTCTATTCTCATGTGTTTCGTGCTCATTCTCATTCTCCACAAGACATGGTAATGATCTTTCAGACTTGTCACCACTTACATCCAACATAGATTTGATTCGAGGCATTGAAAGCGTATGGTCGTTATCTTTATTTTGACCTATTCTAGGACTTTTAGGGCTCTTCTTATCGGACAAACTTCTTGGGTGGTCGTGTTTTTGAAGCTCCAAAGGAGCATAATTTAAGGATGACGATGAATGTATGGATGATACATCATCAGCAGCCTTTCCTAAATCTAACATACTTCTTACCGGTGTATGCAATTCATAATTATCACCATCATTTCTAATAGTATTCCTTCTAGAAGGTGTTCGAGAGTTCGCAAGAGATGAACTGGATGAATTTCTTTCATATGCTGGGAAAGGATTTACTTCCTGGTCCTCATATTCATACAAACACATCTCTAATCCATTAAACCAAGGATCATTAAATAACGTATTCAAATCGTATCTTGTAGCTGGATTTGGGTCACATAATTTCCATGCAACTCTTGCGGCACTGTGAGAAGCAAACTTTGCTGCCCATTTAAATTCACTTCCTGGACCCTTGGAAAAATCACTATTGCTCTTAAAAGATGGGTTGCTCGAAGAATAACGTTCATGATTGAATTTATAATCCCTATAGCTATGATCACTTGGTGTTGCACTATGAAACGGAACATTCGCATATACAATACAAAATAAAAGCATACCCAAACTCCATTCATCCATTTTAAAAGGATTATAAGGATGCTTTTTTACTTCCGAATGACTTAATTCCTTTAGTTTCATAACTTCTGGTGGTGAATATGGTGGAGAGCCTACATATGAAGTAGACATTTTAATTGGAGACAGTAAATTATCTACAACTTCATGACCATAGTCACTAACCCCAAAATCACAAAGTTTTGCAACTCCATTTGGATCTATCAACACATTTTCTGGTTTTATATCACGATGAACTATTCCTAAATCATGCAAATATTTAACACCATATGCTATTTGTTTAAAGAAACAATATCTTTCATTAAGACTTGTTCTTATCCATCCAGGTTTAACAATATTATTAAATAAATCACCGCCATCACAAAATTCTAATACAAATCCCCATCCTCTTGTCATGTTTCCTTGCGATTGAATTCTGACCATAGCTAAAATATCAACTACGTGCCTTGATTTACTCAGTTTTTTTGTCAATATATATTCTTTACTGGCTCTTTTATAAAAATCATCATCAGTTTCACTACCAATTAAAGTAAACTTCTTTAAAGCATAACATTGTTTTTTATTGTGAACAGAATGAATTAATCTTACATCAGATGACCCACCAGAGCCAAGCTTCTTTGAATCAATTTCATAATCTTCTAACAAGTTGACATGCTCTTGTTTCATATCATCAGGTAAATAATAATTTGGATCAGCAACGGGGTTCGTCAATACTCTTTCACTTTCAGAATTTCCAGAAAGATAAAAACTTGTATTTCTAGGGAGATTATGACTTGCTGTATTATTTAAACCAAAAGGATCATACACGATTTTATCATGCAGAGGGAGTGGTACTCTATTCACAACTTGATTTCTTGCCGCTTGTGCTGCATTCTTATTATTGATTTGCTTGATATGGGCAAAAGTTTGAGCTTTATTTAAAACTTGATGTTCCTTATCCCGAGCAATGTTTGCACTACTATTATTCGCTGACAGTCTTCCCAAGGTATTGGTCCTCTTGATGAAAGAAGCAGCCACTCCTGGTTTTTCTATAGAAGAATTAATACTTGAGGCTTCGCCATCTGACTTAGACTCGTTTCTATGATGGAATATCTTCGACAAACCATGATGAGAAGAATTCAGATTAGAGTCAGATACCGGAGATTGCTCTTTCTTGAAGAGTTTTTTTAAAGTATGGTGGTGTTGTTGCTTGACAGAATCATTTTTGAAAGGCATGGTGGCTGCTTTATGATACAAATGAAGATATTATTTCTAAGCAATACACTTTTTTATTGGTAACCTTCTCAAATCTAATTTTCCACTGGAGATAACCGCTAGTATTTAACGTTATGTATAACCAGATATCTAGTAATTACAAATTTCAACAAATATCTAGAACGTTTGTTTTCTTCAAACCCTTCTACTAAATAATAATATGAATCATCAAATCATGAAGTACATCATATATTACTTTGCTCCATGTATTAAGGGGAGTTCTCGGATACTTGGATACTGCATATACTTTTCAAAGAAGAATTATTAGACGGCTTGACCGAAGTAATTAATTAGATGAGCAATAAGATGGTGTCTACATGGTTTTAAGTATTCTGTTAGTATTAAACAGATCAATAGTTAAAATTAGATGTATATTAGTATAGTACAAAAAATAAAATGCCTTAAAAATATTTTTAGACAACGGCAATTGACTGGTATAAAACGAAATATTAAAATTAAACGTTGAGAATAAAACATGATAATCAAATGAATTAGTGATAAAAATAGCGTTCGGGAATTGAGCAACCCTTTTTTCATACAAAAGTCATGAACTAATAAATATCATTCCCCCAACTTAAACACTTTCATCATCTGAAGTTTTTTGGTTTCTTTTAATCTTAAAGAATCTAATACCACCATTCTCTTCATGCTTAATTTGTGGGTCAACAGGAGCAGATCTTGTGAAAGAAGAGTTGTCGGCATTTGGTGCATCATAGGCAACTTGTTGTTGTTCAGCATTAACTCTGTCTATGTGCTTACGGTAAGAACCAAGAATTGTACCAAAAGTGGCATTTAAAAATGCAATGAATAAAGCAACAAGGGATGCCCAGAGAAAAGCTAACAACTTAACACCAATGCTTGCACTCAAGTTATCAGCATGGAAGGCATTTCTAGCTAAAACAACAGCAGCAGTTTCGAAAGCAGCAGTACCAGCTAAAAAGAAGAGACCAACACTGATTAAGCCAACAACAACCTTATCAACGGCGGAGAAAATTAATCCGGTAATGTCAAGAATTAAAGCAAATGCAGTGAAGCAAAGGGCAATTATGAGGAAAGCAAACGAGAATCTGGTTAAGTAATAATATGTGTCTCTGTTATCAACGAAATCTTGTGGAACATTAGTAGTAGTACCGAAATTATCAACTGGGGAAATTGGATAAGCAGGACCTAATCTACAATCTGAATGATTGGAAGCGTCGCAAACACCCCAGAAGGACCAGGTAGATTGAGAAGCAGCATTGGAAATGTTAGAGGTATCAGCCTTCAAAAAGTAAAAATCCTTGAATGGGAAAGAGTCGACTGAGCCTGACAACACAATGAAAATCAATAACAACAATGTACCGGCTAGGAAGAAGATATTAATAGCAGTTTGATAAAGCTTCATTCTAATTATCTATAATATATTCAATTATCTGCCTGAGAAAGCCTAATTGTAGAAAAACAGAAAAAGTATACTTTTAACTTATATAAATTAAACTCCATAAAAGGGATTTTGCTCTACACCTCCCAAATTTTCTATGTGTGCATATAAGCAAATGTAAACAACTAAAATAGTCATTCCTATAAGCCTTTCCTGAAAAAATCATCACTCGTTCCGGGAATGGTTAACAAACATTAGTCGAGCGGCTACTAAACAGTCAAATATGCAGTATTATATTTTTATTTTTTCTAATAGAGCCCGCCATGACCATAAAATGGTAAAGACTACTTTGTTCGAAATTTCAAGTTACACAAGGTTGCTATGCAAGGAATATAAAGTGTCATGTAGAGGTGTGCATATCAAGTCACCAGTTATTACCCAGTTAGGAAACACACATGTTATTATTGCCCATGACCTAAGAACTTTCCCCTTCATCATCATTGTCATCGTAGCCCCATTTTGTGCACCAACCATACCATGTACGTTCAAGACATTTTTTTGGAAAGTCTGTGTGTGAAGGACGGCTGGATGAACACAGCGTCGATGGGATGGGGGTGTGCACAGAAGTCGGCGAGCTGAAATGGGAATGTGTAGGATGTGACTTCGTGGGCCGGAGTGGATTTGGCAAGAATGGTTCATCATCATCGTCATCATCGTGCGAAGTGAACTTCCAATTGAAACAGTCTCTACATGGCGGCTGTTGCACACATTCAGGGGTTTTGTTATAAGCAAGGATTATGTCATCAATAATTGTATGTATCCTGTGATTAAGCAAATTGACCTTCCAACCTTTATCAGTGACCACATCGTAGACACATTGCATTCCCGTATGACATGCAGTCTCCATGGCGTATCCAGCTACATTGCACGAACTGGAAGCACCATTACATACACCCATATAAATTGGATCCGCAGTATTACCAATGTGCCAAATATTCTCCCAATTACTTGGAATACCAGGGGGTTGGGGAAGGTGTAACCTTTTGGTTGCTAACATTTCCCCTGGTGCTTCAAATGCCACCACTGGGAGTCCATAAGTTCTTCCCAAGAGTGACGCAAGTGCTCCGCCAAGCGAATGTCCGGTGATCCATATATCAGTAGTTTCTGGTGGATATAATGCAGTAACATTACGATAAATATCTAATGCCGCCTGATAGTATCGATCCTTTCTCATTAACTCCTTCTCCAAACAATCTTGATTACAAGTATATGTTTTCTCATAACAGTCGCACACCGTAGTCCATAAGTAGCTGACTCTGGCACAGCAACAGGAAAATAAAAGATTGTCATTAATTTTATCGTTAGCTGAGGTTTCTTCATTACCACCTCCAGGAATTGCGGCTCCTGATGTTCCCTTAATACCTATCACTACTGTTTTATTATCATCACTTACAAATACGTGCCCTCTGAGCCCTGTTTCGCTCCATCCAAACTCTATGTCACCATTATCCTCATCGGGCTTCCAATTACCTACATCAATCCAGTCCAGTTTCTCTTTTTCCTTTTCTGATTGAGGAAACCGCACGTAAGCGTTAGATGATATTGTTGCTAAAGAAACAAGGGTTTCTTGGTCGTAAACATCAGGAATGGCAATTTCTAGGTCTTTTTCCCATTCTAACTGAATTCCATTGAGTATACTAGGATTTCCCTTAACTTCTCTCGCGAAGTTAAGATATGAATCCAAAAAGTCTGTAGTATGGCGCTCTTTCAATCTCGTCGTTCGGCCATTCTCTTTGTTCTTTCTGATTTTCAATTTAATACCCCACGGATTTTTACCATGATGAACCTCTGGCCAATCCATAGAGTTATATATATCTTCAAGGTTCAGGTTTTCATCCAAACCATCATATGCATTTTCATAATCATTAATTTCGTAATCGTTTGGCATGAAGTTTGAAGGAATATCTAGTCTTCTGTGGACTCTATAGTTTTTAGGACCAGTTCCATGATGAAAAACATGTTTAATAGAAAATGAGCCGTCTCTTTTTATCTTGCTTTTCTGCTCGTCAGAACCCTCCATGTTCTTTATGCTATGGTATGTATTATACTCCAATATTTCATTTGTGGAGTAATGGCGAATGAAAGTATAATATGCTTGTATTACACTGATCGCCCCTATCACCACAAAAATCGTAACTTTAAAGAACGCCAATACTCTAACTAAAATTGGCTTTGAATGAAGGTCACTACCATTACTCTTCGACATGATTAAACCTTTCATTTAACGTTATATAAATTATATATTCATAAATCCAAAGTCTAGCACGTATGATGATCATTTAGATCTCTTATCAAAACTATGGCTTTCGTGTACCGCACAAATAATATTAATCTTATATCATTTATATGTATATTATTTTTATATACTTTTGCTGTATATCATTTGTATAATTCTCTAATAATATATTCCTCAGCAGAATAATTCTAATATCTCTAATGGCTTTTACAGCTGCATCATTAGTCATTTTGATTTCAGCATCTAAACTAGCATTCAAAATTTTATTCAATTTTAACAATACATTACCTAATACTTCAGGAGTTAATACCAGAGAATTAGTGCAGAAGTCATGAGTAATTAAAGCTGTAAATAAATCTCCACATCCACTAAAACTGCAGTCTATTTGATCAATTGGTACACAAAATATTTGTTTATCGGCATTTGCAGAATACCCTACCCCATACATACGATCATCTATTATCACAGACGATATTGCCAAGTATGGAACATTATATAATTTGCTAAATTTATTAATGGCAGTTTTTAAAGAGTCCCAATTAGTTATTTTCATATCACATAACATTTCAAACTCAAATTGATTTGGTGTGGCTAACGACACATATCCACTAGAAAAAAAGAGCTTATAAATTGGCACTACTGCTTCCAGGACATATAATCTACCATTATCACCCATCACAGGATCTAATACCCATAACGGACGTGGTGATTTTTTAAAGACTTCTTCTAACTGTTCAAATATTCCCTCCATTATTTCTGCATTAGGCGTATAACCTGTTATGATCACCTCGTATTCAGAATCGAAATCTATAATTTCCTTAAGTCCTTTAATCACCAGTTTTATCTCACTGGCTGAAAAAGCACTTCCTTTAAATTTACCATATCCTGGGTGATTTGAAAAATTTGTAGTATTCACAGCATCAACATCCCAGCCACAAAACTGTAATGGGAAAACCATGGCTCTGTTTCCTACATATCCATGACTAACATGTGACAGAATAGATAATATTGATTTTGACATTATCGATCTCAGATATATGTTACATTTCTTTATTATCGAGCCGATAAATGATAAGTAAACGAATAATGTCGTATTTTGTGCGACATAGCGACATTTGGATCTTGAACACGTCGTGAAGTATTATTGTTTTAAAATTCAAGCATAGTTGAAGAAAACAGCTAATAAGCTATGTCTTTAAAAGATTCAGCAATTATAGGATTAGATTATCCAATTCAAGATGCTAAGTTTATTGATAATAAAACTGTTTTAGCAATTGGTGGTGGTGGAGAAGGTAACAATGGTGTTTCGAATAAGATTACCGCCGTAAGATGTAGTTTCAAAACCAAGGACCCTACTAGAAAATTACAAAAGTTTCGTGAAATAACCTTACCGTCAAATGAAGATTCACCACAATGCCTTGATATAGCTAATATATCTGGTGATGAAGAAAATAAATTTTCGGTGTTTATAGGTTGTAATCAATCATCACAATTGATTAAATCTATGAATATTAATAATAATTTAAGAAAATATGTATACACAAATGATGAACATTTAAGGTTTTTGGATGCAGCACAATTAGAGCAAAATTTAAGTGGTGATGTTGATGATTATCCTAAGATTATTCGTTTATCCTCCAAGAATTCCTTAGGTTGTTTGATGACAGCATCTTTTCCATCCATGATATATATTTTTAACCCAGATACTTTGGATTTGAATTTTAGATATAAACCCTCGACTGATGTTGAGATTAAAGATTTTTGTTTGAGTCCCGATGACGATGGAAAGATTCTTTGTTATATTACAGGAAACTCTATTGAAACAGTTTCAACCGTAACCGGTAACAGTATTTCATCTTCAAAAAATGATAAAATCAGTGATAAGGAGCTATCGGGCTTCATTCTTTCTAAGGCTAAGTTTCTTGATAATGAAAATGTTTTAATTACAGCCACTTCTCGTAAGGATAAATCTATTTTAATCTTTCAATATTCTATTACTAGAATGAAATTGGTTAAAAAAAAGGTTGTCACCAAGAAGTTTAATGCTGTAGTTGCGTTAGATATTTCAAAGAATCAAAATTTGATCTGTATTGCAGGAAATGATTTTTCTGTATCAATCATAAACTTATCTACCTTGAAAACAATCAAAGTATTCAAAAAATTGCATCCTTTTGCAATTACTAGTGTCGCCTTCTCTCCTAATGGTTCCAAATTAGCTACCTGTAGTGCTGCCAAATCCCTTCAGGTTTTTAAGATCCCAGTAAATTATAGCAAGAGTAAGTCTATCATTGGTACTTTATTCCAATACTTAATAAGTGTAATAATAGTTGCATTGTTATCTTTTTTTATTCAAAAGGGATATGAAACTGGGCAATTGTTTGAATATTATGAATTGAGTAAATATTATGGAAAGGTTGGTTTTGATTTGACTAATAAGTATAGTCAAATGGGTGCTTCTTTTATAAAAGAGAAATTTCAACAAGAAAATGTTGAAGGAACAGAAGAGACAAAACAATACTTTCAAGTAACAGAATGGGACACCAGTACTGGAGGTAATACTTTAACGGATACTTTTCTAAGTACGGATACTTTTCTAAGTACGACTACTATACTGACCCATAAAGAAATGCAAAGTCCTAGTAGTTCACAATCTCAAAAAACCGCTACCACATCTAAGAGTAGGACTCCTGTGAATTCTTCTCGTACTAAGAAAAGAGCCTTTAATAAAAAATCACTCACTTCAAAAAGTAATTCAGAAGGTTCTAAAACAAAGGAGATAACCGAAAGTGTTATCTCTAGTTCTGTTCCTGTTAATGAAAAATCAAGTAGTTCATCAGTTTCTAAGAAGTCTATGCAGAATAAAAGTAAAAGGATACTAGCGAATCCTTCC
Organism: Schwanniomyces pseudopolymorphus; assembly: GCA_030583345.1. Classification (NCBI taxonomy): domain Eukaryota; kingdom Fungi; phylum Ascomycota; class Pichiomycetes; order Serinales; family Debaryomycetaceae; genus Schwanniomyces; species Schwanniomyces pseudopolymorphus. The sequence continues at coordinate 5,119 of JAJMIA010000043.1, read as the reverse complement.
AATACTGCTACAGAGGCAATCTCAGAGACTACTACAGATGAAAATACGAACATTGTCTCTGCCCCCTATATCTTAGAACATACTAATGAAGTAAAGCATAAACCTACAAAAGCATTTCCAGAAAATGTAATTAATAAAAACACGGCTAATAAAGAAGTGGTTAAGTCTGATCCAATTGACGTTGGTATTGATGATACTTATACTAGTAAAAACATACTAAACAAGAAAGCAAAGCAATTTGTTGAAGATCCTGTTGAAGAAGAACTTACTGAAAGTGTACCTGTCGAGGAAGTTCCTGTTGAAGAAGAACCTGTGGAAGAAGAACCTGTGGAAGAAGAACCTGTGGAAGAAGAACTTACTGAAAGTGTACCTGTCGAGGAAGTTCCTGTTGAAGAAGAACCTGTGGAAGAAGAACCTGTGGAAGAAGAACCTGTGGAAGAAGAACATGTGGAAGAAGAACTTACTGAAAGTGTACCTGTCGAGGAAGTTCCTGTTGAAGAAGAACCTGTGGAAGAAGAACCTGTGGAAGAAGAACCTGTGGAAGAACCTGTGGAAGAAGAGCCTGTGGAAGAAGAGCCTGTGGAAGAGGAACGTACTGAAAGTGAACCGGTCGAAGAAGAACTTGTTGAAGAAGAAGGTGCTGAAGTAGGATCTACGGAAAAGCCTACTGAAGTAGAATTTACTGAAGTAGAATTTACTGAAGAACCTGTGGAAGAACCTGTGGAAGAAGATCCTGTCGAGGAAGATCCTATCGAGGAAGATCCTGTCGAGGAAGATCCTGTCGAGGAAGATCCTGTCGAGGAAGATCCTGTTGAAGAAGATCCTGTTGAAGAAGATCCTGTTGAAGAAGATCCTGTTGAAGAAGATCCTGTTGAAGAAGATCCTGTTGAAGAAGAATCTGTCGAGGAAGATCGTATGGAAGAAGATCCTGTTGAAGAAGAATCTGTCGAGGAAGATCGTATGGAAGAAGAACCCGTGGAAGATGAATCTGTCGAGGAGGAACCTGTGGAAGAAGAGCCTGTGGAAGAGGAACGTACTGAAAGTGAACCGGTCGAAGAAGAACTTGTTGAAGAAGAAGGTGCTGAAGCAGGATCTACGGAAAAGCCTACTGAAGTAGAATTTACTGAAGTGGAACTCACCGAAGAACCTGTTGAAGATGAACCAATCGTATATAATCATAATCTTGACGAATTTATCAATGATTACAAGATTGAATCTAAAAATGGTCCAGTTGATCTCGGTGTTGATAGCTTTCCAGAATCGTCAGAAGATTTGGAAAATGAGAGTATAGACTTGAATGAAGCTATCGATGATACCCAAAACAGCGCTAATGTAAATAGTATGGTCACTGGAACTATAAATGAAGTTAAAATAGATTATCATGATGAATTATAGAAATAAGGTATTATTTAAGTTTTTGTTACACTAAATTCGCATCTTCGCGTCTCTCTATATTTTATCAAGTAGACATAATTATATTTATCTTAACGTAATAGCATCTATCTTTGAGATTATTGATGGTTCTGGTATAGCATTTGTCTCTTGACTTTTAAATTGAAATATAATAATATTAAGACAATGAGTATCAATCCGTTTAGTAAAAATCTCCAAAACGTCACTGATCCATCCGAATGGCAAATTACAAAATTACCTGCCTTAGTCACTTTAGATACATTACAACGATGCTATATTTGCAAGGAATTTTTAAAAGCACCAGTATCAACCAGCTGTAATCATACATTCTGTTCGCATTGTATTAGAGAATATTTAATTTCCCAGAATTACTGTCCACTATGTAAGACTGAACAATTTGAGAGTAATCTTAAAAGAGAGGTATTACTTGAAGAAATCATTTCCTGCTACGCGAGTCTTAGACCGTTCTTGCTTGATACGCTTAAAAATCCTTTGCATAATAAAGACATTGACTCTACTTTGAACGATCCTATAGGAAATATTAATGAAAGTAAAACTCTTAAGAGACAAGCCTCTGATGAAATAATAGAGATTTCTGCTGATGATTTAGAGTTAAAGGCATCGAGCTATTGTGCTAAAAGAATAAAGAAGCGAAGCCCCAAAACAAATATAAATACCATTCCTAAAAGAAACGAAATGGTTGAGTGTCCAATTTGTTCTGATATAATGCCTGCTGATATACTACAAGGAAGGCATATTGATGATTGTTTGAATGGAAGAAAAACACCACTAACCTACGGTAGTAGGTTTAAAGCATCTAAGAATAAACTGACTAAGTCTGGTATCGAGTCTTTTTTCCAACGTGCCTCTGAAAAGGTATCACCAAGCGCAATACCTAAGATTGAACAGTATAAATTTTATTTTGAAGAAGTGCCTAGAAATACGTTAGAGGTAAAGAAATTGCCTAAATTAGATTTTGCATCTTTGACTACGCCGAAACTTAAAGAAAAGATGGCCAGTTTAAAATTACCTTTACAAGGTACAAGACAACAACTCGAATTAAGGTATAATCATTATTATGTTCTACACAATTCTAATTTAGATAGTAACCATCCTGTTCCTGAAAAACTTTTAAAACAGAAGCTAAGTCAATGGGAACATTCGCATCTGGCATTTAGTCTGACATCATCTAATGACATATTTTCAACTAAAGGTCAAATCAGTCTTAAGCCGATTACGGATAAGGACTTTTCCTCTAAAGAATGGATGAAAGTATATCACAGAGAATTTAAACAATTGGTTAAGCAAGCTAAAAGAACTCAGGTGGCCGTTAAACAGTTAAGAGATGGATCAAAATCACCTAGTATTGACGATTTGACCCACATTACAAAAGAACTGATCGCTGAAGATCATTTTGATGAAAATCAAATAGATAATATAGACTTTGATATCAAATCTGCAATGGCAACGAATCCTTTATTCGTTAATGATGACAACTTATAATATACATCTAATCTGATAATATCCGGTTAACTTTACTACTTTCGGTTATGTAAGACAGTAGAAAAAAAAAAAACTCGGAAATATTTTACGGATAATCAAATTTCGATTTATTATATGATTACATGACTAGTCTCGAGCTGTAAATTTCATGTTTATTAATAAAACATCTAGATATTGAAAAGAAATAATAGGATGGATTATGATTCATTATATTTGAATACGTATGAAACCGCCTTAGCAGTTGTTGCAACTGCAATGAAAAAATCTCGTCTCAGAATAGACACTTTAATTCTAAATTCTATATTAGGAGGAATACTATTTTCATCTGGTGGTATGCTCTATATTCAGATTACAGGAAGTCCTGGACTTTTTGAAACCAATCCTGGTGTATTACATCTTCTTCAGGGTCTTGTTTACCCGATAGGTTTATTTTATGTTGTCATTTTGGGAATGGAGTTATTTAACTCAAATGTTTTATTTTTTAGCGCTGCATTAATGAGAGGGGGGGTTTCGATTATAGACTTATGCATTAATTGGATGGTTAGTTGGTGGTTCAATTTAGTTGGAAATATATTTGTTTGTTATGTCATTTGTAATTATTCCAAAATAAGTCAAGAAACTCTATTTATTGAATCATCTATCAATGTTGTAAAGGAAAAGGTTGCATGTTCTTTTATTGAAACTTTTTTGAGGGGAGTAGCAGGGAACTTTTATGTTTCTCTTGCAATATACTTACAAATAATGACTAAACCGTTACATGTTAAGTTTCTTATGATGACTTTACCAATTTTTACATTAGTACTGCTTGATTTTACACACTCTGTAGCAGATATGTATTTATTAACTATGGGATTGATTAATGGAGCTCCTGAACCGGTTGGAAAGGTTGTATGGAAAACGTTCTTACCAGGTGCTCTTGGTAATATATTGGGAGGTTCTTTCTTCGGTGTTGTTTTTGCATGGTATTCTCATATTGTCGTTGTTGAAAGGGACAGAAGTAAATTGAATTTACCAGAATATGAATTACGTGATGAACAGCCAGACTTGAACATGGATTCTAGGGTTGTAAGACAACGGATTGAAGAACCTGAAGAATATATTGACGATTTATTGGATGAGAATGATGAAACGAGATCAAATAATTCTGCAATTCCTTCTGCTCCGGAAGGAATAGTAAGTGATGCACCTAGTCTATCAAGAATGTACTCAAGATCATCTAAATTTAGTACTAGATCTCACTATAATATTCCCTCTCCTAAGAATCTCTTCCCTGTTTATGGTATGGGCCCTGCATTACATAGAGAAAGGTCGATAGCGTCAGGTAGGCAGACTATTACAGAACAGACTAATGAAGGCCCCTTCAAATACGAAAATCAAGACAGCGAAAATAAAGGAGCTGAATATCTATCAACACAACTTAGGAATGTATTTAATAAGGGAACATCAGTATTTGGTGGAAATAGGAGGAATGATATTGAAGCACAAGAAAACAATAGTACTGTACCTTTTACATCGACTAAAAATAATCCTTCTAATTTCAAATCATTTAGTTTTGGTAACTCAAAAAGTCTTTCAAAAATTAATAAAAATACTTCTGCTTCTTTGGCGCCCAAAGAAGTATTAGAAAATCCTTCTATAGATACTGAAGGGACTAATCTGTATCCAACCTCGTATCTTGGCAACTCGGATCAAGCAGCACCATCTCTCGTAAATAATATGGGAGCTTTGTCCGAAAGAACTGAAGGTAGTTTTTCCGCTGATAATTCTATTAATTAATTTTCATAATATCTTCACGCATATTATAGCATTTTATAGCATTCATTTAATAAAAGATAATCATTTACGATTTGTCAATCGTTTAGTGTCAAGCACCTTACATTCAGTAAGGTTATTAAGTTCTGCAACAAAAAAAAATTATTGGACGAGACAGGAATCGAACCAGTGACCTTTTGCTTGCAAGGCAAACGCGCTACCAACTACGCCACACGCCCGTAATCTGTGATCGTAATGGATCAGAACTGTATTAGGAAAAATAGTAAGTCAAGAGAAAATGGAGTCATGATTGGAATGATATGATAATGACTATGTATCTTATAGAGTGGAGTAGCAACTCTAGGGAAATGCTATATAAGGAATAATTAGTGACTAAGCGAATAGTTTCTATGAAAAGTAGTTATATTTAGGTATAATTCAATAGTAATTA
>JAJMIA010000042.1:0-92566 GCA_030583345.1 Schwanniomyces pseudopolymorphus | reverse complement strand
TAGTTAGTATGTAACTATCCTCTTAATACTTAGCTAATCTATTCTATATACTAGTACGTATGGAGGCACTATCTTATATACTAGATTCTTGACATGGCCTGATGTGAATATGCGCTTACATGTCCGAGAGACTTGGACTCACATCTTATACGTTTGTGATCTCTAACAACAATTGTTAGAGTTGTGCCTGTACCTTATGTCCTTGTAATCTCTAACAATGTTTTGTTTGAGATGACAAACATATAACACGTGCGTTCAGGCCTTATCAGCCTATGCCAGGAACCAAGTATATAGTATAGCTAGAGCAAGTACTAAGAGAATAAGTATATAATAACTAGTAGATCAGTTTAGGTCACAGTTGCACTAACGTAACTCTAACAGTTTTGTATTCTGTAAAAAGTACTCATAGGTTTACAATAATTCATCAGTTTTGTATTCTGTAAAAAGTACTCATAGGTTTACAATAATTCATCTATCTAAGAACTCAATGTTATTAAAGAATATAATAGTGATTATTAGTTCGATATTAGTGATTATAGAATATTAAGCTTGAGCATATTATTAAATAATCTAAGAATTAATCTATCCTTACTTAATTTTTACATGTTATCTGGATAAGGATATATCTCGTATATGTGGGAAGCAGAACTGATAGTACCTTCATGCCCCGATTGTTATTCCAGTTTTTTTTGCTAGTATATCTATCTATAATATCTGCATAAAATTTTTTTTTTTGCTATGATTTAAGCTAAAGAAGTATCAATAAAGTCTTGACTAGTTACATGCAAAGAAAATTAAGTAGATGTAGCTAGTAGCAAAAAATATCTCACATATGTAAAAATGCCGGTCCCAGGAATCGAACCTGGGTTTGTTCGGCCACAACGAACTGTACTAACCACTATACTAGACCGGCTTATTTATGGATTTTTATTCATAAACTAAATAAGGATACATATGTGAGAACATACACTTTAAACATTAGAACCTACAGTGTACTTTAATTAAGAGCAAATGGGCCTTAGACTTGAGAAAGATAAAACCAAGAAAATCAGGTACCAATTATAGCAATTCTCAGTTATATATTAGGTGAGTAAGTTCATCATCAAAACTAATTAAGGTATGTAGATAAGAATTATCTAATTAGAACCCAGTTTTCTTACAGAATTAAAGGATGTTTGCATATAATTACCATCTTTATTAATTAACATGGCAACATTAAATTTCTGAATCAATACTTCTTCAGTATTGTTTCTATTAATATGCAAACTTATAATTTCCAGACAATACCAATCTGAGAAAACATCGAGAATAATATTTTTATTTTTTTATGGGATTTCTATTTTACGAATCTTTGAATCCCGAATCGAAATTATATTAATTATCGTTTCTTTACTAAATCAAAATGGTTTGTACGTTGCACTGTCTTGCAGACGTATGTTTAATCCCAGTATGTATATGATCATTAATAATTTTTCTAGCGTAAGATGATTCTAACGTTATTAGATTGGAACAGGGAAAGTATCCGTCTCTGATGAAATTGCCACAATTACCAAATTAGCGAGGGAATCTCATCTTGATTGTACATTACACAGTGCTGGCACAACAATTGAAGGTCCATGGAATGAAGTTACTGACTTGATTGGCCAAATGCACGAGACTTTACATAAAAATGGGGTAGTAAGAATCCAAAGTGATATCAGAATTGGTACGAGGACCGATAAAGTCCAAGCTCCTCAAGATAAAATTAATGTTGTAGAAGCCAAATTGAAAAAAATGAATTGAGATCTATTGAATAGTTGATTATATCTATATAATATAATATAAAAATACCCATGAATTGAAATCTGCTGCAACTATGCAATGTGATAATAGAAGAGCCATAAATTAAATACCTAGATTTAATAAATTTGCCTGAATAGAATTGAATAATTTAATTATTAGTAAGTTGAAATGAATATACCCTAATAATAATTCTTATCATATGAATTGTTTTCGTTTAAAACCGAAGTGGACTTGTAGTCAGTGTCAGTAGCGCCAGCATAATATCCCGAAGTAGATGAATTTCCAGTAGATGTAGAACTAATAGACGATGAATGATTTTCTAATAGACGTTGGGAGTACATCAGTTCAGAAGAGTTTTTTATATCATGGTCAAAACACTTCCTAGTAATTTTCTTTTCCTTTATGCATTCGTTCAAAACTTCCTCATGAACTTCAAAACTGGCAGGATTAGACCAAAATATATATCTGACCATATCCCTGCATTCTTTAGCAGTGAAGTATTTATTTGTAGCTTTGTTTAGTTTTTCAGCTATATACTTCCACTTTGCCATCTCACCATCATCTAGTAATTCTCTTAAGGATTCAGTATCTTCACCGTCCCAAGAGGAAGAATTATTATTACCCTGTTGACCAACGATGACCTGATACCTGTTTCTAGCAGCTAAAAAGCTCCCAACACCTGAAAATTCAGCAATCTCAGCCCATGATTTACCTTCCTTCTTCAAAGACAAAATAAGGTCATCTTGTTTCTTAGTAAATTTTGTCTTTCTTTTGGTTCTCTTTTGACTAATGCTTATATTCATTTCAGGCCTTATCGGAACTTTAGAAAGTGGAGGCACTGGAAGTACTACCTGTAATTTTTCACTAAACTTTTCTATGCTTTGAGCTTGTACTGGTTGTGCAATTGGGGTCATTCCATGATGCTGATGTTGAAGTGTCATCTGCTGACCTGGGACCTGGGTGGAAACAAACTGATTAGTTGGTGCGTAAAAACTAGTATTGTAATAAGTGGCTGGGGGATTCATATTTACATTCCCAGTATTGGAATTAGGGATTAATAAGTAATTATTAACAGGAATAATTTCATAATATGGCTGTTGGGTTGGATATACTATTTGCTGACTTGGGTATTGTGATGAGGCAGGGACTTGTGAATAAGGCGGTTGGACCATCATCGAAGAACTGTAAAATCGAGGTTGATCGAATTCTTTGGTGACAACTGCTTGAGCGGTAGGGACCACCAGAGGAATATTCTGATTCCGATTTTGAATACCTGTCTGCATATGAATACCTTGTGTTTGTCCATCATACCCTACATTATTGTGTACCCGCTTTGTTCCATTATCCACTTTCCCTGGGATTTGGTAGTAATCATTATAATTCATGTTGCTGAGTGATGGAAATACATATGTGATGTCTCACACCCTTATATTACCGAAATTCCAGTAATAGTATTACAATTACCTTAGTCTGGCGATTGAAATGTTTATATTTCCTTCGTTATGACCCTTATTTACATAGGGAATAATATTTCATATTATACGATTTCCGTAAAAAATACGAGTTCCATAAATCATTAGCTCGCAGGTTCCGCCTGTAATACAAGAAAAATATTACTGCACAATTGTTTGTAATGGAAATTACGAAAGTTCGTGTACCGGACTGCATTAAAAAAAGACCAATAGTGATAACTATGCCAAATTAATGCATATGCAGTAATTCCTGTTGGGACTATTTTTCCCAATAGGATTTTATGGAGTGGCCTAGATACATCCTTTTGTGTAGGTAGAGAAAGTGGAAAATATGGAAAGTGGTTTTTTTTTTTTTTTTATTCCAGCCACATATAGTTAGGTCAGGCGGACATTTGGTTCAAAGAATACATATTCATACATACTAGCAACTTATATACTTTAATCATTTTATATATTTTTTAATGTTTGATAAAATTTATAGAGTACATTAGCGATGTTATCAAAAATAGAGATAATTGTTTTTCAATGCGAGATGAACAGAATGAAAAATAATAATTAATTATATGGAGCGCAGTAGCATTAGGGCTAGAAGGATTGTAAGAAATAATAATTGTTCACGTTGTCATATTTTTTACCAAATTCACATTGAGAGGGTTTTGAGGTGCATAATGTTGTCTCCCTTATTTTTTCGTTGGGCATATTTTGATTATGGTTGTGCGGGTCCTATCATAGTTTCGTAAGAAGTGGTCACGAATTGCGCCTGAAGAAGTTTTGTGTTTTATACATGACATGAGTACGAAATGTGATCTAGCGACATTAAATTAACATTCCGGTGCGACATATATTCATTTTAAACGCATATTCAGAATAATTACACAAACCAACAATATGTTTTATTGATCTCAATATTGATTGAGCAAGACTTTTAAGAGAATATCGTATGCACTCAAAATACTGCAGCATGAGGGATTATTTGCACCTAAATCTGAACAATAAGTGTAAAAATTTCTGTAACAATAAATTTATCAGATCAATATATATCTCGTTCACATCTCTCACTTATTGTCTTTCTACTAATCAGTTTGATTATTATTAAAAAAATAATTTAGTCTAAATGAAGTCTAGCATTTCATCAGATAGTGATTACGACGATGCGTACGAGTTTAAAGCCCAAGAATATCATGAAGTTGATCTGATGGATGAAGATGAGAGACAAATCGAATTGAAAAAGATTTACAAAAAAATTGATAAAAGAATACTAACCATTCTCTGCGGTGTTTATTTTATACAATTCTTGGACAAATCATTGCTAAACTATGGTGCTGTTATGGGTATTACTGATAATTTGAAAGGAAATGAATTTAGCAATCTAGCTACAGTTTTGTATTGTGCATACATTGTGTTCGAACCTATAAATGCTTACCTATTTCAAAAGCTTTCACCAGCAAGATGGTTTAGTGTTTGTGTTATATGTTGGGGTATTGTTGTTATTTTTCATGTGGTTTCGAAGACATATGCATCATTAATGGTGGTAAGAGCCTTATTAGGTATTTTTGAGGCAGCAGCAGCGCCAGGATGCATTATAATCACTGGTATGTGGTATAACCACAGCCAACAGTTGAAAAGAATGGGGATATGGTCAGTTCAAGCTGGTACTTCTACAATTATTGGTGGATTACTTTCGTTTGCATTTCAACATGTTGATTCAACTAAGACCAATCTTGCATCATGGCAAATATTCTTCTTGGCAATGGGATTATTGACATTCTTATATGGATTCATAGTATTGTTTATGTTACCAGAAAGCCCTCTCAAGGCCAAATTTCTTAACAAACAAGAAAAAGAATTGTTATTAGAAGAAATCAGAAAAAATCAAACTGGTACTGAAAATAAATCCTTTAAGTACAAGCATGTAAAGGAATTATTACTATACGACAAACATACATGGCCAATGTTCTTTCTTACTGTTATAAGTATGATTCCAACAGGTGCTATTGGTACTTTCAGTACTACTATAATTTCTTCATTTGGGTTTACCTCAAAGCAAGCAGCATTAATGCAAATGCCAATTGGTGTTTCAACCATTTTATCCATCCTTGCTGGCACATATTTGTGTGCTTATTTTGATGGTCGCTATCGTACTTTAATTTTTATTTCTATGTTAATTCCTGCTATTATTGGCTATATCGTATTATTATGTCACGTTAACAAAGTTGGAAATTTATTGGCCCTTTATTTGATCAACACTGGTACATGTGTGATTACATTAATTTATGCTTGGAATAGTAAAAATACAGCAGGATATACGAAGAGATTAGTCAGAAATGGTTTAACTATGATTGCTTTTGCAGTCGGTGCCTTGATCGGACCTCAACTTTTTAGGACTGAGGATGCTCCACATTATATCCCTGCAAAAATTGCCTTATTAGTAATCACTATCGTTTGTATTCCTCTTGTAATGATCGTTGGGTATATTTCCAAACATGAAAATGCCAGAAAAACTAGTGTTTCCGAGGAAGATACTAAACAATGGCTCGACAAAGTTGGCGAAAATTACGAATTTAAGGACTTTACTGACGTAGAGAACTTGACTTTTAGGTACTCATATTGATAGACTGGTACATATATATCTTATATTATAATTAATAATTAATACACAACTATTATTAAAAACTTACAGCAACTACATAATTTTGCAATTAATACCTGCAATGAAATACTGCATATTACTGCCGCAAAGTGGCAATGGCCAATCTCATTTATAATCTCAAATGGTAGTTTCAGGTCATAACTATCATTATTAGATATAGAAAATATTACAACGAATATGTCTGATAATATGCAAATTGATTCTCCTCCACAGGATGTAATTGACGAAGGATTGTATTCCAGACAATTGTATGTTTTGGGTAAAGAAGCAATGCTTAAGATGCAGAATGCAAACGTTTTAATTATTGGTTTAAAAGGTTTAGGTGTTGAAATAGCAAAAAATGTTGCTTTAGCAGGTGTTAAGTCTTTGAGCTTATACGATCCAAATCCTGTTGAATTAAAAGATTTATCCACACAATTTTTTTTAAGTACAGCAGATATTGGTAAGCCAAGAGCAGCCGCTACAGCTCCTAAATTGGCTGAATTAAACCAATATGTTCCAATTTCAGTTATAGATGATATTTCCAATGAGTCATTGGGTCAATTCAAAACCATCGTCAGTACTAATATTACTCTAGAAGAACAACTCAGAATTAATGAATTTACTCATCCAAAAAACATTGGTTTTATTAATGCTGACATAAGAGGTTTATTTGGTCAATTGTTCGTTGATTTTGGAGAGAAGTTTACTATTATAGATCAAACTGGTGAAGAGCCACATATTGGTATTGTTTCTGATATCGAAAAAGATGGTAGTGTTACAATGTTAGATGATAACAGACATGGTTTAGAAGATGGAGACTTTGTGAAGTTCAGCGAAATCGAGGGAATGCCAAAATTAAATGACGGAAATCCACATAAAATCGAAGTTTTGGGTCCTTATGCGTTCAGAATTAATATCGATGAATCATATGGTGAATATATTAAGGGTGGTTTATATCACCAAGTAAAGGTTCCTAAGGAGTTATCATTTGGTCTGTTGAAAGATCAATTAACTGAACCAGAGTATTTAATTTCTGATTTTGCTAAGTTTGACAGACCTCCTCAACTTCACTTAGGTTTCCAAGGTTTACATGCTTTCCAAACTAGACATCAAGGTAAATTACCTCGCCCACACAATGAAGAAGATGCAAATGAATTATTGCAATTGGTAAAGGAAGTATCTACTCAATTTCCATCAATATTAGCTGGCAATGAAGTTGATGAAAAGATCATCAAGGAATTATCGTACCAAGCCTCTGGTGATATTCCTGGTTTAGTTGCATTCTATGGTGGTTTAATTGCCCAGGAAGTATTAAAGAATTGTTCTTCGAAGTTTACTCCAGTTAAACAATGGCTCTATTTTGACTCGTTAGAATCATTACCACCTGCAGATGAATTTCCGAGGAACGAGGAGACTACTAAACCTCTTGGCTCAAGATATGATGCTCAAATTGCCGTCTTTGGATCAAAGTATCAAGAAACCATTTCTAATTTAAAGGTGTTTTTAGTTGGTTCTGGTGCTATTGGTTGTGAGATGCTTAAGAATTGGGCAATGATGGGTTTAGGGTCTGGTAGACATGGTAAGATTATTGTAACTGATATGGATTCAATTGAGAAGTCAAATTTGAATAGACAATTTTTGTTCAGGCCTAAGGATGTTGGAAAGAACAAGTCAGAAGTTGCATCCAATGCAGTTCAAGTTATGAATCCAGATTTAGTTGGTAAAATTGAAGCCAAATTAGAGAAGGTTGGTACTGATACTGAAGATATATTCAATGAATCTTTTTGGACTGGTTTAGATTTTGTTACAAATGCTTTAGACAATGTTGATGCAAGAACATATGTCGATCGTCGTTGTATATTTTTCAAGAAGCCATTATTAGAATCTGGTACTTTAGGAACCAAGGGTAATACACAAGTTGTTATCCCAAACTTAACAGAATCTTATTCTTCTTCTCAGGATCCACCTGAAAAGTCTATTCCCTTATGTACATTGAGATCTTTCCCTAACAAGATTGATCATACAATTGCATGGGCGAAATCATTATTCCAAGGTTATTTTACTGATTCACCAGAAACAGTTAATTTATATTTGAGTCAACCAAACTATGTTGAACAAACTTTAAAACAGAGTCCAGATATAAAGGGAACTTTAGAAAATATTTCTGATTATTTGAACAAACGCCCATACACTTTTGACGATTGTATTAAATGGGCAAGACTCCAATTTGAATTTAAGTTCAATCATGATATAAACCAATTATTATTCAATTTTCCTCCTGATGCTAAGACATCAAACGGCGGAGATTTCTGGTCTGGTTCTAAGAGAGTCCCTAAGCCATTGGTATTTGATATAAACAACAAAGATCACATTGATTTCATTATTGGAGGTGCTAATTTACTCGCGTTTATTTATGGTTTGAAAGAACCAAATGTATCCTTGGAAGAATACATTAAGGTTTTGAAAAATATCCATATCGCACCTTTTACACCAAAATCAGGAGTAGAAATTGCTGCAACAGATGCTGAAGTTGAACAACAGGCCAATTCATTGTCCGGAAATTTGAATGATGACGAGATCAAGAAGATTGCTGCATCCTTACCTGAACCTTCTACTTTAGCAGGTTACAGATTAACACCGGTCGAATTTGAAAAGGATAATGATTCAAATCATCATATTGAGTTTATTACAGCTGCTTCTAACTGTAGAGCTCTTAACTATTCAATTGAAACTGCAGATACTTCTAAGACTAAATTTATTGCTGGTAAGATCATTCCAGCAATTGCTACGACTACTGCATTGGTAACTGGTTTAGTATGCTTAGAGTTGTATAAAGTCGTTGCCAAAAATGATGATATTGAAGCTTATAAGAATGGGTTCATTAACTTAGCACTTCCATTTGTTGGATTCTCGGAGCCGATCAAATCTCCAGAAGGAAAATATAATAAAAAAACTTTCGATCAAATTTGGGATAGATTTGAACTTCAAGGTGATATTACTTTACAAGAGCTTATTGATCATTTCAAAGAAAAAGAAGGGTTGGAGATTTCCATGTTATCGTATGATGTTTCCTTGTTGTATGCTTCGTTTTTCCCTCCTAAAAAGATCAAGGACCGTGCTAATATGAAATTAACAGAATTGATTAAAGAAGTAAACAAGAAAGATATTCCCGACCACCTTAAATACTTGATTTTGGAAGTTTGTTGTGATGATGAAGAAGGAGAAGATGTTGAAGTTCCTTATATTTGCGTTAGACTTTAGGTTTACTTATTTCAGTGTTCGTTAAATTAATATATAATATACTTAGATCAACAGTTTTTTATTTAGTATGTTATACAATTCCCTTTTTCTTTTAAAAAGTGTATGATAATCACCCTCTTCAATTATTTTCCCACTCTTTAAAACGATCATTCTATTTGCTATTTTCATCATAGTTTCATCATGCGTAATTAAAATAATTGTGAGGTTTCTTTTAGATTGTACCATTTTTTGAATTAGATTTCTTATTCGAAACACATTTTCGTAGTCAAGATTGGAACAACATTCATCAAGAATTAAAACACTAGGGTTCCTTACCAAAGCTCTTGCTATTGCTAATCTTTGCAACTGTCCACTAGATAAATTTGTACTGCTGCCTTCACCCATCAATGAATCAATACCATTAGGTAAAGAGTTGACATCATCTATCATACCTGAAAGGACCAAACATTCACTGATATCTGCTTGTATGATTTTGAAATGCGTCAAGCCATAAACTAGATTTTCATATATTGAACCTTCAAAAAAAATGGGAGATTGTGGTACAATTGATACTGCATCACGTAGCCAATCAATATCAATATCTTCAATATTGACATTTGCAATTTTTATTTTCCCCTTAGTAGCTCCTTGTAGCCTCATTAGAAGTGATGCTATAGTAGTCTTCCCTGATCCAGATTCCCCCACAATTGCAATGATTTCGTTATTTTGTATTTCAAATGAGATATTTTGTAATACAGGCAGCGAGATTGTCGAAGAATATTTGAAGTAAACATTGTCAAACTTAACTATACTACTCGTGGAAAAACTTGGTTTTATAATTCCATTATTTTCGATATGAGATGGGTGCAATTGCAAAATGTTAATTAAATATGTTGCAGCTCTTTGTCCCTTTGCCAAGTCTGGATATTGACGTATCAATACCGAGGAATTAACGATTGTAAAATTAACTAGTGTTATCACTTGTAACAATTGCTCCGTGGTATATTCCAATTTCCCCACCAATTGAAGACCATAATAAAGGATAACACCAATAGCGATGGAACTGAATAGCTCATATAATGATATACCAAACCCTGTATAAATAGCTCTTGTAATTCCGACTTTTCGAAGCTTAGATAGTTTGGTTTCAAATTGTCGAATGAAAAATTTCGCAGCATACAAATTTAGGATGGATTTTATCTCAGAAATAACTTCATGATTATGGTTCTCTACTTCTGAAACTTCAAATTTATAGTCATTCTCTGATTTTTCTAACAAGTGGGAATATATTCCAGTAAGAATGGAAATTAAAGGAATAAATGAAAAGCCAACTAGGGCAAGTTTCCATCCTGTTATTATGGACCATATTACTCCAAATGTTACCATACTAACCAAATTAATCGTTATGGTCATGAATTCTGATATTAAAGTCCTGAAGTCTCTAGTGTCGTTCATTATTAATGCAGTAAGTCCTGCTGAATTATTATCTGAGCTAAAAAATGATGCATCCTGGAGACTTAAAGAGCAAAAAGCCATTTTTCTGACATGATTTATGTATTGTTCACTTACTCGAAAGATCATAAACAGAGAAATATAATAAGTGACCGAATCAAAGAAAGAAATGGCAATAACAATACAAGACCACATCACTAAATCATGTTTGATGTTTTCACCTAACGATGCTTCCACCATTATGGATAGCAACTTAGAAAAAGCAAACGAGAACACTGGACCTGAGAGTCCACAAAGTAATGCAAAAAAAATACCAGTCACTAATATAAGCTTATTTTCAGCATCTTTTAAGAAGTGTTTCATTATAGTAAGAATTGACAATATTTTAGTATTCTCGTAGGCCAAAACATCCAGAGCTTCAAAATATACATTTTTCTTTGACGTATTTGATGAAAATTGATCTCTATTTTCATGAAAACCTTGAAATTGTCTACTGAGGTATTCATTCTTATATTCTGTATTAGGGAAATAACCATCGTAAAAAACCGTTCCCTTGTTCATCATTATTACAAAATCTTTTGGATTAATCTGTGAAAAGTCATGCGTAATATATATTGTGGTTTTACCTAGCCTCCACTTGCGAATATTTGCTAAAACGAGGTTTCTAGTTCTAGTATCTAGGGCAGATAAGGCTTCATCCAATATTAAAATAGGTGTATTTCTAATCTTTGCTCTTGCTATTGCCACTCTTTGTTTCTGCCCTCCAGATAAGGATGATGGATTTAAATTTGAATATAATCCATAGTCTAATTGATCAATCACGCTATTTAACTGTGCAAAAACACATGCTTCTACGATCATGTAATTAGGAATGTTGTGTAATGATTCAAAGTTGCTTGATACCGCAATGCCAATATTATCTTTTAAACTTAGATGAAAGATGGTAGGCTTTTGTTGAATCAACGTTATATTATCTGAAATCCATCGTTTGCTGTAGTTCATCAAATTTTTACCATCAATCTTTATCACTCCGCTAGTTGGTTTATAAAAATTCAATAATAAATTAACCAAAGTTGACTTTCCAGAGCCAGATTTTCCAATAATAAAATTAAATTTATTGGGTTTAATCTTAATACATACATCATTTAAAGTGCAACTCTCATTCTGAGAATACCGAAAGTTAACGTTATCGAACTCAATTATACCTTCACATTCATGCGTACTGTCATAATTGCAAAATTCTTCATTAATACTTGTTCCAACAAACGTTTGAAGCTCAACCATTGCAGCCTTAGATTTAATAATAACATTGAATAAAGAGCTTAATTCAAAAATGGATGTTCCCAACAATAAGCATGATGTAAAACTGGTAAATAGTTCATTAATACTTAAGTTTCCTTTTTGGATCATATAATTTCCAAACCAAAATCCTTGAACAAACATCATCAATGAAAGAAACTTTAAAATGCTAACATTTCCAGATGTTAGATGGGCAAATTTGAAAAATTCTTTTGAGCTCAAATTAACCAACTTATTGAATCGTATGATATCTGAATACTTTCCATTAAATAATCGAACTGTATTTTGTGCTTCTAGAAACCAATCAAGGACTTTTGAAGCTTTTGATGAAGCAGCATTCTCCTTAGTTGCAGCGGTATAGATTAGTTTACCAAAAAATATGCTGCTTATTGCCATTATAGGAGAAGTAGAAAGTATAATTAATGTCAATGACCATGAATTAATCATTGAATTAACAAACAAGGAAATTATCAATGTTACGTTCTGAATAATTAAGGCTGTCACCTCAGCTGTGCCACTTCTAATCTCTTCGATGCATCTATTAATCTGTGCAACTTCTCCCATTAAATTTTGTGTAGTATCATACCATTCTATATCCTTATAAAATGACAGATAGAAAAACATCCTTCTAGCTCTTCTTTGCTGCCTTTCTCCTAAATGCATCCATATGCTCACACCAATCCACAATGTAATCATTTTAATCAACCCAAGCAACATTATGACTCCACAGGACAATAAAACTTCTTTCTTAAACGTACTGAAATCAGCATAAGACCCAGCAAGGAAATTACTAAGCTTCAGAAATATGTTTCCGTAGACCATTGTTTGAATAGGAGTGGATACAGCTGAACAGCACATTAGCAAACTACCAAAGATTACCAATAGGGCATCTGAATATTCGAGAAAATAATATATATTATTGCTTGGTTTTGAAATATTCTTCTCGGGATTGAATGGGTTTTCCAATTCATACTCCTCATAATTACTATCGGTGAATGGGTTAGAAACATTAGAGAATGGAGAGTAAACTTGATACTTTATCTTATCATCCATATTTCACAAATAATATTATGATTCAAATATTAGTTATTTCGAATACTATAGCTTCAGTATAATGTTTCATGGGTGTCATTATATATGCAATTTTAGTCAGGATTAAATACCACTTATCTGAAAAATTTCCTGTTTAGGTACACTCTATTATTAATTACGGATGTTTCTTGATTTTTCACCATAGAACCTTAAAGTTATGATTACTGATTATTATGGAATATCAGACTAATAAATACCACTAAAGCATTTTCCCTAGTATATCTCGTATTTATTTTTAGCTATTATTTTATAAACTTGGTCCTTGAGTATTGCGATTTTAAAATTTTAAAGAATACCACATTAAAAAAATAATAATTTTTACAATTTCAGAACCCAGTATTAGAACTATTTCATAAATATATGTGACCTATATTTAACAAAAGGTTAAAATTCTTTTTCAAACAACCAATTAAAAGTTAAACAAGTGATATATAATCATTAATCATTAAATTTATAACTTTATACTTTCCTAGAATGCGTAGGAGCTACTTATAAATTGCTATTTTACACACCCTCATTCAATACCATTTGTGAGTTAAAGTTTTGAGGTGATTGTAACCGATGCACTCTAGGTGAATTAGCTGAATTTGTTATCATATAAGAACTTACATGTCCTAAGTGTCCATTATTAGATTCATTAAACCTTTCCTGCAAATATTCATATTTCATCATTAATGCTTCTTGTTCTTTTATTTTTTTTTCAAGCGATTCTAATTGTTCTTTGTCTTTTTGAGAGTTTTTGATATTTGACGAGTTTCTGTAACTGCCAAAGGCAACGTTTGTTACAAATATACTTCCAAATACTAAAAGTATCAAGAAAATGATTGCCTTCCAACTGATAGGCTTAACAAAACCATTTACAATATCGGCAAATGTTTCTGCAGTCACTTTAGATTTTCCTAAAAGACTAGGATCTCTGTTCATGCATTTTTCTAAAGAAGAGCAATGGCTTTCTATTCCAGGTGCTCTCTTTTTTCCTTCTTCGACAGAACACTTATATTCATAATACCGATGTGTACATTCTCTTATGGCTTGACTTGCTTCTTGCGTATAAATTTCCAACTTGTGGTGAATGTCTGATCTAATTGTTCTGATAAATATAGAAAGGAAATACAATATGATTGAGATCAATACCAAATTAAAGAATAGTTGTAAGTACAATGATAAAATATACGGAATAGTTGGGTCTGTTAACGCTCTCCGTATAAACGATTCGCCTCCTTCTGCATTACCATTTTCAATTTTAGACAAGCTCTCCCTCTCCTGTTCTTTATTTTCGCTATTATCTTGTGCTCTGTTTTTGGATTTATTCTTTTTCTTATTCTTGCTTAAGTTTCTTAGATGGCTTGTGTTTTCTTCTTCAGAGTCACTTGTCTCCAAATATTCCTTCCTGTAAGACAATATTTCCTTTGTAGGTGAAAACAATACTCTAGCACCTTTAACTGGATTCAATTCTCCATTAAAAGTTGCCATATTAAGCTCTGGATGTTTCTTCAATAGTGATTCGGATATTTCATTTCTTGAAAAAGAGTTGTTAGACTTATTAGGGCTATTTTTTAATATAGATGACAACTTCTCTCTTTTGTTTTCAGATTTGGTTATTGGAGTCAGAAGGCCTTTACTAATCAAAATATCAGTTATGTCAATAGGCGATAAATTCTCATTATTTTTATTTTGTTTACCTTTCGGAGTTGATGACATAATTTCACTACGATTAAGTGAAGAATTCATCTTGTAAGAAGACTCTTGCTATAGAGTATCTGAAATGTAATACTAGAAACTATTAATTGGTAGAACAATCAAGCAAAGTTTTTGTTGACGTAACTGAAATCAAAACAATTTATATTTGTGTACAGGCTTAATATCAATTTATCAAAGTATTTATAAAATGATAAAATGTCTAAGAAGCTGGAACTTCGGAGCATAATACACTCTTTCAAATATGAAAATGACGCTGTGAAAGAAACTTCAAACAAGATATCAAAAAAAGAAGCTATAAAAACTAAGAAAATAGAACGTAATAAACACCTTCCAGACCTAAAACCATCATTAACCGATGATCTAACTATAGTATTTGTTGGGTACAATCCAGGAATTGAATCTTCTGTCAAACAGCACCACTATGCACATTTCACGAATTTATTTTGGAAATTATTCAACGAATCAAGGCTTCTTTTAAAAGTATTGAATTCGTTAAATATGAATGTAGAGGAAACTTTGCAACTGGATCAGTTTTTACAGGAATTAATTCGTCGTAGAGGAAAAGAATTCATATCTGTTGCTAAGCCAGAACATGATTTTGACCTAGTAAAGTATAAGATTGGATTCACTGATCTTGTTCTCAGATGCACCAAAACTGCCCAGGAATTAACCATGAGAGAGAAATTGGAAAATGTACCCAGACTAATTAGTGAATTCAATTCCAGTAAAACAAAAATTATAGCATTTATTGGAAAGGGTATATGGGAGGTAGTTGTCAAGTATATGTGTGGTGAATTAGGTGTGAAACTTGTAAAATTGAATAAAGATAATTTCCATTGGGGCAGACAAATAATTCGAGGCGATAATGCCTATGATGTCATTCTATCTAACTTCAAACAACGTATACCCAAAGACACTGAAATTTTCGTATTTCCGAACACATCTGGGTTGGTAGCCAGTATGACTTATTTGGAAAAACTACAATTATGGGTGGATTTATGTATGCACGTATAATGCTTAACTACTACTATATACAACCCGTAAATCATAATTATTTCCAAATTTTATAAAATGCCTTATCTAAGTCTTTTTCAAACTTTTCTTTAGATTCATCATTAACCATATCTCCATATTGACCAAAATTTTCAGTAAACAACTTGTCCACAACAATTCTGATTTGATCACATTGAGGAACACTTACACAGTCACTATAAAACATCTTCTTAAGAGCATTTCTCTGTATATCAATACATGAAGCGTGTGTTTTTATTTCGTCCTGACAGTGTGTAGATTGGGTGAAAGTCCAGCCTCTGAAGCATTCTACTACTTTTTGCTGCATTTCAGCACAATTAACTGAAGCAACCTTTTTCTCGTTTTCAGAGTTCTTATATGCATCGTATTCAAATGAATAATTGTTCTTTTCATTTTTCAAAAGAACATCGTTAACTCTCTTTTGTTGTGGGGTGACTTCAAAGATAGATTTGTGCTTCTCACCAGGATTATTTTCATCAAAAAATTGTTTTAAAGAATCTGGTAACTCTTTAGTGAGCTCTGATGACTCCTTATCACCTGATGTAAACGGCCACATTCCTAATTACAAGTATTTAATAGTACTGAAATTTTTCAATCTATATAGATCTCAATTTAAAAATTAATATGCAAAAAATTTGGTTCCTACACTCCCAGTCGATATCAACTTCTATCCAATATTCCTTCGAATATTCTACCTACTTCGACTTCTAACTTATTCAATATATCAAAGGCTTCTTTAAAAAGGATAGGGTTGGGGCTTTGGCTTTCTTTTTCAGAATTTTTGACGAT
Organism: Schwanniomyces pseudopolymorphus; assembly: GCA_030583345.1. NCBI lineage: Eukaryota > Fungi > Ascomycota > Pichiomycetes > Serinales > Debaryomycetaceae > Schwanniomyces > Schwanniomyces pseudopolymorphus. The sequence goes on along the minus strand of JAJMIA010000042.1, from coordinate 76,075 downwards.
AATTCCCAATCTTAATCTAATTGGCTCTATTTTGGAGACTATAAGAATTCTTAAACGGGAAATTATTGGTAATAGTCTGATAATTTGAGTACTGCTAAGCTTTTCTATCCTGTTAGAGCCTTCGATATTGTAGCCATCAATTAAAAACGAGACGGTCAAATCTATTTTTTGAACGAACCCAAAAAACTTAATAAGATTAGATGTATTTTCAACTGTTAAGAGAGGGCTCGATGTGTAATTGAAGTAATCAGAAATAGAATAATAGGCCAAAAAGTCCTCCAAATCACCAACAATTTTGATCAAATAGTCACCTTGTCCGAACATCAATGTCTTGTTATTTATTGAGTACCAAAGAAGTTCAATGAGCTTGGATAAGTCTGCCATCAACTCCTGTAAGCTGTATGTTATGCCAACATCTGCCTGGTTTTTAATAAACTTCCTTTGGATCTTCAAATACTCTTCATCCACGTAATTCACAATTTTACTTTGCTGTGCTTGAGACAACGTCAGGTCGTAATTATGCTCCAAAAAAGTCCGCTTGAGTGACTCAAATTGATCATCAAAAGGAATTGTAAGCAGTTTCAATTCTATCATATCTACATTTTCAAAACTGATATCTGAATCACTCTCTTTGTTCTCATTGCTATTTTGTTTAAGTACTGAAACACTATCATCTTCATCGTACAACTCAGGGTTCAAATCGAGATTTTCCATGGTTTCAGCAGGCATGGTACCACTAGGAAGACTCGACACCTCTTCATTAGCTGCCGGATGCTGAGGTGTTGGTGGTGTCAGCATTTTCCTTCGGTAACAATCTAGCTTCTTTACTATAGTCCGAATGATCGAAAAAGCACAAAAACATATATGACACAAAAGCATCAGATAAGGATCTAAGTCATCATAATCAATCTAAGCGAAATTATTTAACACATAATATTCAAACGGAATAGTAGCATCGCTTTTAAGAATTATAAAGTATTTTAAAATAGCATATAGGCATACATCGATTGTTCTTATAATTTAAACTTTAATTTGTGTGCTTTTAACTGGTGTATTTTTAGATAAGACGTGTACCCATTCGATGCCAGTAACCAAATCAAACAACTCCCTGGATTGCTTAAAGCTAGCTAATAACAACAGTAACGAACATGTGATTCCACAAGTACCGGAAGAACTGATGCTTAACTCAGATAGTTGTCAAGATCTTACATTAGATGAAGACGAGGGAGAAAATAATTTGCATCTTGACTTGAAGAAGGAAAATGTTGCTCTACAGTACAACGAGTTCCCACATGAATACTTACCAGAGGAAAGTAAGAATAATGGTGCTCACTTAAAAGATAGAGGTATAATACGGATACAAAGAAAGCGTATGAATAGCCGTCGAGAAACGTCACATTCTGATGTATTAAAATACAAATTTGATTATTTTCATCATCACCACCCATCAGTGGGAAAATATCCGAAAATATTGAACACTTATCTTCGTCCAAATTCTAAATTTGTTGGTGAACAAAAATCGGGGAAAGCAAGGTTCCACATAAAAGTCGAGTTTAAAACAGTGGATTTGGCAAGCTCAAATGTGACTGGGTTTTTACAAATTTCAGGGTTAACTGAAGATCACCCAGAAATTACTACATGCTTTAAAGGCGAAATCATCAACAACCCATATCATAGGCTAGATTGGCCGTCAATGCTTAAGAAGCCTATTGAATACCCATCCATCAAAAAATATTCATTCTTAACAGAAAACAGAGATTGGGGATCATTTGAACAAAATGATTTAGATCACTGGAGAAATCTTACTTCATCTTACAATTTATCTGATGCCCAACTAAAACAAAAGTTCCTGAATATCCAGAATGGCTATGAAGATTCGCAATTTATTTACATGAGATGGAAAGAAGAGTTCTTATTACCAGATTCTAGAATTAAACAAATCAGCGGTGCCTCATTTGAAGGATTCTACTACATTGTTCTTAATGTAGGTAGCAACCAGAATATCAACGGCAACATTTATTCATCTAATATAATTCCGGGATCCATAAACGGATTGTACTATCATAAATCATCAGAAAAATTTCAGTCTTTAAGTCTTAGATATATTGACGAAAGAGGTGTATCCAATGCATTCGAGTTTGTTTAGATTTTACGATTTTAATGATTAATTTTCCATCTATTTCTTTATTACTTTTAATATTTCATTTGTACGACTTACAGATAAAACTTCAAATTTTATATACGTCTAATTTGATTTGCTATTTACGAATAAATTCAGTTGCTTTTTTTAGACCTTTCTTCTTCTCTTTTGGCATATATTTTTGCGGTGAACGGTTCTTCAAATTTTAAAGCAATCTTGTACATGATAAAGACAAAAAAACTTACAAACACACCCGCTGGCTTTCCGTACCATAAGGCAGTACCTAAAAAGCATAATACAGACCCATTGTACATTGGATTATCATTGACGTTAAATGGAAATGAAGTGACTCTATGGTCCATCAAAATACCAAAATAATCACCCAAATATGTTCCGGTGACACCTAATGTGTACATGGACGTCAAAACTAGCACATTACCAAAGGCGAAGGAAATGATGGCTAACGCTCTTATAATATTGGACGTTAAGAATGGTTCATATGTAGCTTGTTCCAATAAAGCCTTGTGATATACATGATCTCTGTAGATACCTAAGCTGAAAATGGTTAATGCTAACAAATAACAACCTCTCTTGGCACCACCGCTCAATTTAGTCAATATATGAGTGTTATATTCAGCTCTTGCAACAATGTTCCAGAATATAGGGTTGAATGCAATAGTTCCAAGAGCATATTTGAGTTCCGGTGTAAACTCTATGTATTGCCATAAATCAATTGTTTGTTGGCAAATGTCATGCACTCCCAATGTATTGGACAAATTTTCATTTATCAAAGTAATAATTGACATTACAAAAACACTTTCTCTTACGTTCATAAATCAATCTTAAAGTAATGATGATATGGTCCGTATTTATAGCAAGCTGCAAACATGTGACTTTAATTTGCATGTGAAATTTTCATTCGCATTGTTGGTGAAGTTGCAATATTTGGCGCTAGTGGGAATGAATGAAGTATTTAATAGCAATAGATTAAAGAAGTATGTGTAACATTTATAGAGCATAAAAATATAGTAAACATTGTATAGATCAAATAATAAGACTTATTATTTGTATTATTAGACTATTTAATATATATTTAATCTTTCATTGTAACCTTAGGTTTTGTTTCGTCAATAGAGAGAATAGAACCTCTGGAGCTCCTTGAAGTAGAGACTCTGGAGTGTGTTTCGTCATCTTCATCTCTGAATTGGATGTCTAAGTTCTTGTGGAATCTTTCTGGACCGAAGAATACGACAATGGTCATATATGCAAAAACAGCACCACAGAAGATACACATGACCCTACCGTAGTCATATGTACCATCCTCTCTTGGGAACTTTGCACCTAACTGAGCTTCAATTGTAGAACTAGCGGAGGAGGCCAAGTTACCCAATTGATATACAAGACCAGACAAGAAAGCTCTGTGGGTGGTGTTCACCAATTCGAACAAATGTAATGGCGCAACACCCCAAGCTCCCATAACACAGAAATTTAAGAAAAAATATCCACCAATAATACCACTAATATTATTTGAGAAAAAAGATGGATATAAGAAAGCACCAGCGCAAATACAGCAAACAATAAGAGTTAATCTTCTACCAAGAAGTTCAGTCAATTGGCCAAAGAAAAATCCACCACACATAGCACCTAAATTAACAACTACCATTATGACAGTTTTCTGATTAGCACTGACACCAATATCGTTTGTTAATAAAGTTGGATACAAATCTTGAGATCCGTGGGACATGAAGTTGAAGCCAGACATCAATAACACTAAATAAATAAACATAAGCCATTCGGTCTTCATGGTGACAAAAATATCCATGTTAATCCACTTGTTGGTACTGCTTTCCTTTAATCTGTCCTTACTCTTCTTCAACTTAATAAATGAGTCATTTTCTGGGTAGAAAAGTCTCCAGATAACCAAAAGTACAGGAACACCTGAACTGAACCAAAATGCAGCTCTCCAACCTTCGCCGGGTTTATAAGTGAATTGGAATGCTCTGTAGAACACAATTGCAAATAAATAACCCAAATTGTATCCAGGCAAGAAGAAACCAGACAATACTGATCTTGCCTTTGGTGGCTGATCTTCTAAAGCAGTTGTACTTGCAACAGGGTACATTGCACCCATCGCTATACCGAACAATGCTCTAGCAGCTAAAAATTGTTTATAAGTTTGTACAAACCCAGTACCTAATTCAATAATAGTAAAAATAACACAAATAGCGATAAATGGCCACTTTCTACCATATGTATCAGCTATAAGACCAAAGATAAATGCTCCAACAGATCTTAACATTAAGACTAAAGTAACACCCCACGTGATATCACTGATTGATACCTCAAGTGATGCTGCTATTTCAGTTGCAGATGCAGAAACAAGGAAGAAATCAAAGGAGTCGACTGTCCATGCAAAAAAACCAAGAAAATAGAAGTTCCAATTTTTAGAATTCATTTGTGCAAGACCAGGGAATGGATTAAGGATCTCCCAAGCCGTTTTATCAGATTTCAAAATTGGAATATCAAATAAGGTCGAAGGACGAGATTTCAAATAATCGAAAATTTCTCTACTACCTATTTTTGGTGCATCATTATAAATGGTATGTTTGATGGAATCGGCTTCATCTATCCTTAAATCATCTCCTTTCACTTGAACTCCTTCTTCCAATTTAGCGTCGTTGCTCATTTTTATGTCTGTATATCGCTCAAAATATTCGTAATTAATATAATAACTTAATAGACGCAGTATACAAATCAAACTTATCAAGGTTTATACTCTTGTGTCTTAGTTTAAATTTTCTCTGAAAAATTCGCCGTAGGTCCAGCTACTGTAATTTTATAAAAGATCGAATAAAAGAATGTGTCAATAAGATTGTAAAATACCTGACAGGTTCCCGAAAATTATACGATACTTGTTATATGAAATGTTTCAGTAAACAAGCACAAGATATGATCTGATACTGATAGATTAATTTATGGATTGAAAACTGTGCAGAGAACACATTTATGGATATATATATATTGCAAATTATCTGATATTACATGCATGTATGTGGGGTAGATGATTTTGTGGGGGGGGGTCGGAGTTCTTTGTGAAAATTTCAATTGCTTTTCCGGATTCAACATTTAATGCTTAATAATTGGCCAGTACAAGAAAATATTATTATCTTTGATTTTTACACCCTTCACCACAAAAAATATTCATGTATGCCATAAAAAAATGTGGTGTTTGGCGCGTTGAACAGTAAAACGTATCAATTGTTTTTAGTGGCTGAAAATTCGTAAGCTAATCGAGGATTCGTTTAGTTCAGTTAAAAGTTTAAGATACATATATGAGACCATCGTGCTTTATATACACATCTAAGTATGTAATTATAGTATAGTAAGCTATAAGTACACTATAAACCTTAAGAGTAAACCCAGTTAAATATGTGAAGAGGGGGAGATATATATATGCGGCATTCTCAATTTATTTTTTGGGCGGAGGGCGGCTTTCCTTAAATGTATGTTCCATCTATCCATTAATATTAATAATTACGATTAACTCGATTTTATTTGCCAGTCCTGCAACATGGTCCTGTATTAACAATTATTGTCGATTGTTACATGTATTTAATTATTATGTATTTCGCAGCCGTGACAAGCTGAAGTCGCCTATGAGTTTCAAGCTGTACTATACAATAATCTAATTTGGATAATATGCAACTTTCTAATATTAACTCTTTGTACTTTCAAGAATTTTAGTATTTTTCTTTGTTTGTATGAGCTCCATTTGATTCATGACAACTAATAATATCACATATCAAAAGAAAATTTGTGTTCGAACTTCATTGTTTTAGTTACTTTATTGATAAAATTTGTTGTAGAAGTTTAGTCAGCGCAAATATACGAGAATAATATTTTTCCTGTTCCTTGAGTTAGTTATTTAACAATGTAACATATACATCAATTTTTCAGTGAAAAAAGCTGAAGTCTGGGCAATATCATTTTAATTTATTTAATTTTTATATTGAATAGTATGAACATTGCGTTGCAAATTATATAAACCAGGGATACTTCTATTTCATTCATTGGAAATTGAATCTATCATGTTACACGAAAAGTTAGGAGAAATAGAGCTTATTTTTCTTTATCTCAAATGAATATCTGAGTATATTATTTACTTTAATAATATTATTCTCCACGAATTTGTAGAAAAAATAACTGAGAATACAATAGCAAATTTGAATCTTTAATCGAGGGTGGGGAATATCAAAAACCTTATTGGAGTACAATCGGGAATGTTAATGTCGTCTGCCATGTTTGAAATCTTTGAACAAATATACACTCCCACAGAAGAATCTTTACATCCATTTTTTAGATCTTTATGGAAGAATTGTCGAGTTTAAAATAAATTTATATATTCTTTGTGTATTAGTTTATTTGTGGTATTCTTAAGAAGATTTCTTTATATTTAGATAAGAAGTAAACTCAATGACATGAGATTCGATAAGATTGGCTGGAACTTTAGGTTATATACCAACATTTCATTAGGAGGTGTTTGTATTATTGTTTTTTAGACTCTGTGTTAATGGATAATCAAAATCCACACAGAATAACACAGAATAATAGATTTACAAAATCTTATCTTCTACTCTAGAAACATCATGTTGTCAATATTATCGAGAAATGACTGTATAAATATGAGTACAGTTAAACATAGATATAATCAAAAAGTCACAAGAGGATCAGAACTATTCTTAGACGTTTCAGATTATTAAATTTTAATTACAATTTATATATTCTTCGACATGTTGTGTGATCATAAGTGATGGTAGAGTCAAACGTGTTGTGAACTATTTCAAAATGTGATACAAAATTACGGAATGGGTAATTTAAGCGATACCCAATATGGAAAGGTTATTACCCATCCATTAATTTGACTTTTTATTTAGATATGTTATACTGTAGAAGTATAAACCGCCTAACTTACTCCTTTAGTATGATTTTTGTTCAGTACCTGTGTAACAGCTTTAAAAATGTGGTGTATATCGCAGTTGCGGGTTTTGTCAGTGTATATATTAATTGGACTTCTTATCGTTTATGAGTCATGTGCGGCAAAATTTCCTAATTTGGCCGTATAGTTTCAATTTATCTGGCCTTCAAAAAATTTCAACAACATATATAACTGGAAATTTCCTTTCTTAAGAAGCAATTCTATAAAGTACTATCTGAATAGAATATCCATCAATTACAATGGTCAAGTATGTATAACATTTGCTAACTGTGTTCTTTATGAATCAATTCATGAAAATTTACTAATAATCTCTAAGACAAGTCTTATTATTAGGTTCGGGTTTCGTTGCTAAACCAACTGTTGACATTTTAGCCAAGACTCCAGATGTCAAGGTCACTGTTGCCTGCAGAACCTTGGCTAAGGCTAAGGAATTAGCTGGTGATGTTGCCGGTGCCACTTCTTTAGATGTCACTGATGAAGCTGCTTTAGACGCCGCTGTTGCCAAGGTTGATTTGGTCATCTCTTTGATCCCATACATTTACCACGTTAACGTTGTCAAGTCTGCCATCAAGAACAAGAAGCACGTTGTTACCACTTCTTACATCAACCCTCAATTGAAGGCTTTAGAAAAGGAAATTAACGATGCCGGTATTACTGTTATGAATGAAATTGGTTTAGATCCAGGTATTGATCACTTATACGCAGTTAAGACTATTGAAGAAGTACACGCTGCCAATGGTAAGATCAAATCATTCTTATCTTACTGTGGTGGATTACCAGCCCCAGAAAACTCTGACAATCCATTAGGTTACAAGTTCTCTTGGTCTTCCAGAGGTGTCTTATTAGCTTTAAGAAACTCTGCTCAATACTGGAAGGATGGTGAAGTTGTTGATGTTAAGTCTGAAGACTTAATGGCTACTGCTCAACCATACTTCATCTACCCAGGTTTTGCTTTCGTCGCCTACCCAAACAGAGACTCCACTACTTATAAGCAATTATATAACATCCCAGAAGCTGAAACTGTTGTTAGAGGTACCTTGAGATTCCAAGGATTCCCAGAATTCATCAAGGTCTTAGTTGACATTGGTTTCTTAAAGGATGAAGAAAGCGCTATTTTCACCAAGAGTTCTGCCTGGAAGGATGCCACCGCTGCATTAGTTGGTGCTAAGTCTAACAGCGAGGAAGACATTGTCGCTAAGATTATTGAATTGGCTACTTTCAAATCTGAAGATGACAAGGAAAGAATTATTTCTGGTTTGAAATGGTTAGGATTATTCTCTGATTCCCAAATCACCCCAAGAGGTAACCCATTAGATACTTTATGTGCTACTTTAGAAGAAAAGATGCAATACGAAGAAGGTGAAAGAGACTTAGTCTGTTTACAACACAAGTTCGGTATTGAATGGGCCAATGGTGAAACTGAGGTTAGAACTTCTACTTTAGTTGACTACGGTAACCCAGATGGATACTCATCCATGGCCAAGTTAGTTGGTGTTCCATGTGCTGTTGCCACCCAACAAATCTTGGATGGTACTTTAAGCACCAGAGGTTTATTAGCTCCAATGAGCTCTAAGCTTAACGATCCGATTATGAAAACCTTAAAGGAAGAATATGGTATTTTCTTGGTTGAAAAGACCGTTTCTTAAATTCGTATATATTTATATTGAATATAAATAATCATGTATAATTAAGATATTTAATATTGTACAAATTAATCGAAATCTTCGTCGATTCCGTCGTAGCCAACTGAATATTCTTCGATTATTTCACTAATCTCTTCTATTAAATCGGCCTTTTCTTCGATTACATCGGATTTCATATGGTAGTTGGTCAAGAATTTTCTATACGTCTTTAATTCATCAGCAAGAGATGAAGTGATCGAGAACTCAGTATAAATATTGTCAGTACTAAAAATCTTTGGTAATGTCTCAGATTCAAACATCTCATTAACAAATTTGTTTTCATACATGTTAGTAGTGCTTGTATGTTCATTCTCTAAATTATCTTTAAGAGTAGCTTTGTCCGAAGTAATAATATTCTTCGAAAAACATTTTAATGGTTTCGTTTTAGAAAATCCCAAATCTATTGTGTCATTCTTTGGGGACGACATTTCGTCAGCTAATGAGGGGTTGAAGTATAGATTTATATCAGCCTCTTCAATAGAACTGTTATTCTTTGGAAATTGGTTTATTTTAACTTCATTTACTATATTAATTTTACTATAGCCTTGTAAAGCATTATCCTCGATCCAACCCATTGCTTGAGGGTTTGTAAATTGGTTATTAGTACCCCATATTGAGTTCATAAATACAGATGAGATACTAGAACTGTGCCATAAGCTTTCCGCATGGAAGTCCTTAATTATGGAGGAGTCGGTACTTAAATTGATAGGGAAATATAAGGAAGAGTTTTTGGAAAATTCAACCATAGTTCTTATTCTTGATGCCATCTGTTGTATCCTAGGTTTTATATTAGGGTTCATTATACCGTAACTCCACACATTGTATTTATTACTATTATTGAAGAATTCATCTCTAACATTAATCATAAATTCGTTTGCAAATCCTCCCCAAGCAGAGTCCACCTCACTAATGACATTAATACCTTGCAACAAGTCAGATTCTTCTAAATATCTTCTCATCAAATCCAAGTGTTCATCCTGATCAAGCTTAAACTCAGCTTGACCTAAATCATAAGTATTAAAGCTCATGTTATTAAAATTTTTATGTGTTCCGTATACCTCAGAGATATTGTGCCTCCAATTATTTAATTGATTCAATGATTTAGGATTATAAATAAGCTTATTATAGTCAGACCAGTATGTGGTATTGTCTATGTTCAAGATTCCTGGGTTATTAATTCCCTTATCAAGATTACTCTGGTATAAGTTCTTAGGAACTTCATGTTGGGTATGAATTATATTACTTTGATCAATATCTATCTGAGGACTTCGCTCAGAATACTCATATTTATTCAATGAACCATATCCTCCATTAAGATCGTATATCAATGCACGAGGAGTGTAGTTAACTCTACCGTTCTGTTTAACAGCCGTTAAAAAAGTACTATTATCGTGAAAAACTGGTGTATTTTTTTTATATGGAATGTGTAATTCTTGTTGATTATACAAATGCGTAACAACATGGTTTGCATTCTGAGAAAAAGACAAATTGATAATTTCACCCATGGTAGTAATGAAATATCCTTGAATTAATTTTCATTTAACTTTACTCTAGTAATATAAATTTCAATAAATTCCCTTTGATGCTCCGGTCACATGATTTAATTATGATGACACAAAGCCCGAATTATGAACTATTGATTGCAAATTTCTTTAACAGTATTTGTAATACTTTTGCAGTGCATATATATATATATATTAGTGTTGTCATAATTATCCTACATAAAGATAATATGGCAACACATTATATATATATATCTACCTTTATATATGTATAATCTACTTTATGTAGGATTTAATGATTCAGTTGATACCTTGTGATTGTACCTGAAATTAATCACATAATTAACGGCAAAAAATAACTAATAAAGTTCTAAATCAAGGACTTCATCATGAAGATCGTCTATATATTAAAGTGTTTGGGATGAATGTTCTTTCTAGGTATTGAATCTAAGAATTCCCCAAAATTGCTTCTTGACACGACTTCAATATGCACACCAAATGTACTGCTAAATTTTTGTTGACGTGTTTAAACATTTCTTAAAGTTTTCAATCTATCTAGGAATAAGTGATTAGCCATATACATTAAGAATTACAATATGAAATTCTTCATATTATTATTTCTCTTGATTGTCTCTATAGGGGCGGTTAGTGACTTCTATAAGGTCTTGGAGTTATCAAAAGATGCGAGTGATAGAGATATAAAGTCAGCATATAGAAGATTAAGTAAGATGTATCACCCAGATAAAAACCCATCACCCGAAGCACATGAAAAATTTATTGAAATCGGTGAAGCATACGAAGTATTATCAGATCCAGAAAAGAAATCTAATTATGACACCCATGGCGATCCAAACGGTCAACCAAATATGCAATTTGGTGACATTTTCAACCAATTCTTCGGTGGTGGTGGTGGTTTTGGTGGACAGGCCAATAGAGGAGTAAGAAAAGGAGAAAATACACAAGCAAGCTTACTCGTAGCATTGGGTGATTTTTACACTGGTAAAGATATTGAATTTGATCTTGAAATGTTAAATATTTGTGATACATGTGAAGGATCTGGTTCTAAAGATAAGAAAAAACACACATGTAATAAATGTCAAGGTAGAGGTATGGTTCAAATGAAAAGACAACTTGCCCCAGGAATGTACCAAACTTTTAATGCTCATTGTGATGAATGTGGAGGAAAAGGTCAAAAGATTACACACAAGTGTAGCGCATGCGGCGGTCAAGGTGTTAAACCAACTTCAAGACATTATAGTGTTTATGTTGGTCCGGGATTTCCAAGAGATGGAAATCAACTATTACAAGGTGAGGGTGATCAAAGTCCGGACTGGGTGCCTGGTGATTTGATTATTAATGTCAGAGAAGATTTCAAACGTAGTGGTGGATATAGAAGAATTGGAAATAATTTATACAGAACAGAAGTCCTCAGTATTAAGGAATCTATACATGGTGGATGGAAGAGAGATATTCCATTCTTCGACACATACGAAGATCATGTAACATTAAAGAGAGCAGAAGGAACTGTTACGATGGATGGTGAAATTGAAGTTATCAAAGGAAAAGGGATGCCAATTTTCCATGAAGATGATCATCATGGCGACTTATTTATTGAATATAAAGTTATTTTTCCTGGAGGAGCCAGCGCTGCTGCTTTGAAGGATGAATTATGATCTATACAAACAAAAGCATTAATTTCATTATAGAAAATCATAATAAACATCATTTAGTTCATAATTTCTTTCATTATATATTCTGTCTAAACTGTTCAATTAGAACTCTTTTGTGTCGCAAATTAGATAAACTTGTTTGGTGATAAACAAGAGTACTAGTGTAACTATAATTAATAAACAGTACTGAAATATTGACTATACTATAGAGCTAATATAATTTCACGTATTAAAATTTGCCTTAATGATAATTACGTTATTCTAACGAATTATTATCTTACAAAATTCCAGGAAATCTATTGTGAAAATAATAATATTACTGAATCTAATAAACCTAGAAAATATACTAACATTTCGTTAAACGTTCCTTTCACAAATTAAAGTTTAGATGAGGAAAATAGGAAAAGATCAGTAGCACGATCTGCCATCCCAAACCCTGCTTGATATCCATATCCACCAGCACCATAATTATGAATCAATAAATTTCCATTTTTTGATTTTGATTTTTCAATTCTTGCACCTCCTTCTCTATATGGACGTAATCCCGCTGCAACGCTTATTATCTCTAGGGGTTTATCTAAAATATTAGGAAGTAATGATGTTGTTCTTTTGATAATATCTCTTGTTTCAAATTTAAAAGTATCTCCCGTCCATATATTTTTTTGAACAAATCCCCCTAAAACGACTTGCCCCCCAGAATAAGGTCTAGGTATAATGTATGTAGCTGAATCTTCACCCCATCTGAAACGATTCTCGTTTATATGTGGTCCTCTAGCAGGAAAAACATTCGGGTCATTAATACCACCAATTTTTAATGCACCTATCCCCGTACAATTAAATACAACCTTTGTATGAAGTGCTGCTACCTCATCTATATGCTTTACCTCTCTTCTCAAAAATGAAACTCCTTTTGATTCCAAATAGTTTTGCATGGACTCTAAAATTTTTGGGCAATTAAAGTTCCAGGTAGAAAAGCTAATTCCATAAACCACGCCATCTGGAAGCTCACTTCTTGGAAGAATCAGTAGATCCTCTAAGTATGTAGTCAAAGATAAAATTTTTTCTTTCGGGGGTTCAAATTCCCAATATTCTACGGTAGGTAATACATCTAATCCACAGGTTGGTCCCCCAAGTGCACTTTGTATTCGCAGAAGATTGGAATATGTGAATTTATCAAAAAAAAGGGTATCACTATCCTCTGGCGAAATACAAGAAAAATTTCCACCTGCCCATGGCGATGTATAATAAATTGATTGATCACCTGGCAAATATTGTGCTATAATTGTCAATTCATTTCCAGGAATACCTTTTTCAACCAATGAAAATGCAGTGTAAAGTCCAACAATTCCGGCCCTTATTAAATTAGTATAATATTATTAAAACGTTAATGAAGGAAATTCACTTACCCAACAATTATATGTTTGTCCTGATCCATGTTAATATTTTTAAATCGACATACAAAATCAGAAACAATCAATTTATAAATATTTATACTAATTGCTGTGAAAAAAATGTGTCGCTAGAAATCAATCTAAATTAGGAAAGTATTTTAGCGCTCGATTAAGCACTCCGCGCTTATCTTTAGATATCAAAAATACTCAAAAATTGAATTCATTTAGTCAAGATAACATCAATGAATAATGGAAGCTAGCACTCGTAGGTCTAGAAAAAGTATCACAAGATCTCGATTTGGTTGTCTTAACTGTCGGGCACGAAAGTATGTATGCATAGAAAACTTCTTGAAAGAGATTTCTAACCCAGTTCAAGGAAAAAGTGTAGTCAGCATAAGCCCACATGTGAAGCATGTAAAAGACGACAAGAGGAATGCAACTATCCAAAGTCGGGCACTGAAAATATAAATAGAAGGAGGAAAACAACCATAAGGTTTGTCCTGACAAAATGTAACATAAATGAAAATCATATTCTGGATAATCTGCCAATGGCGATCAAAGTCAGTGAAAAACAATCATTTTATAAGCAGGATACTCGTAGTTACAGGAAAGACATAATATCTGATTTGCATTTAAATTCAACAATACCAGGATTGGAATTTGGCGCTAACTATGATTCTATTGCCCAAGATATCGTAATTCTGTCGATAGGGTTTCATTATTTCCCTCTATACGAGGCACTAAATTACCCCATGCCTTTTAGCCTTGGAGAAGTAGAAATTACCTATTTTGATTACTACTGTAATTACATAGCAAAAGAGATATCAGTAGTTCCTCAGAATGCTAACTATTTTTTAAATATTCTTCTACCAATTGCAATGAGGGAGAAATCCGTCTTATTGTGCTTAATTTCATGGGGATGTATATTCAAGAATTATAAGCTAAATAATATATTTGCTAAAAAGTCAGGTGAAGAGTTTATACGACGTCTGATACTCGAGCTTTCGGTACTGAAATACGACAAAATTGGTAAATTCATTCCTTCACTTACATGTTATACTATTCTAATGTGTATTGAGATTACCACAGGGGATACAGATGCTTGGTCAAAATATCTCACTAATTCTTACCATCTAATCAATGATATGGGTGGATTTGGTATTCTAAAAGCATTTTCTTCAGAAGGTAGATTTCTTGCAAAGAACTTTGCATATTTTGATATATTGGCCTCTCAATCTAATGAGAATGGTACATACTATCCAATATCTGAGTACTCTGAAATATTTAATACGGAAGAGAGTGGTAACATGATAGACTCTTTACAAGGTTGTATACGACCATTAATATTGATTTTGGGTGAGGTTATTAATATTGTTGTGGAAAATAAGCAAATTAATGCTAAAACTTTAGATCGTGCAGCATACCATGAGTTCCAAAGTTCTATCTTAAAGCGATGCAATGAGCTCAAAGCAAGAGCTGAAAATATGAAAATTAATCAGTTAGATCTCGAAATATTAATGGGAAATGGCGAAATGGAAATTAATTTACAAATGTTTGAAGTTTACCAAATGACAATTGAGCTATATATTAAACAAGCTGTGCGGAGGATCCCCCCAATAGTTCCAGAAATGCAAATTTTAGTTTATAAAATAAAAAGATGTTTAAGCATTTTAACTAGGAGCCGAGTCAAGCCATTGCTAGGCTTTCCGTTACTACTCGCGGGTTTAAATGCTGTAACTATTGAAGATAAAAATGAAATTATAGAAGCAATTAATCTCGTCATATCTTCTTACGAATTCACTAACATTAGAAAAATCAAACATGTTTTAAGAGAAGTTTGGAATTTAAACAATAATGGAACGTTATGCGTAGATTGGTTTGAGGTAACCAAAGCCTTTGGATGGAGATTGAACTTAGGAAGGTAGTACTTTACGGGTATTGTTATAGGTTCTGATATTTTAAGAAATTAATGTATGAATTTATTTTAATTAACTAATATAAAGGATATTGTAATACTTAAATAGAATTCCAAATCTTTGACATTATTGATCTCTTCTTATTATCTTTACGTTCATTTTCAGAAACATCTTCCACAGAAGATATTTCATATAAAACTTCATTTAATTCACCGTTTCTATCTGATATGAAGTCCATCTCCTCATACTTGACGTATTTACTTTTTAACGCAAATTTGTAAATACTCCATATGATGAAGAAGATTGGTAGTAATATGTAATAATCGACAAATTCACCGGCATTGAATGGTACAAAGACAGACCATCCTTGCACTAAACATAACAAAACTCCTAAAAAAATAGCAGAAAAGTTTGAATATGGGTAGAATGGTGCCTTATAGTATAAATCTTGTAAAGAATTACCTTGAATTAGCCAACCTTTTCTAAAACGATAATGCGCATATACTATGGCGGTCCAAACCATAAAGGCTGAGATTCCAGCTAAATTCACAATATACAGATATGCAATAGAAGACGAGCTATTCATTGCTAAGAGAGATAAGAATCCAAATAAGTGAGTAATATGAACTGCTACCCAAGGTACACCACTTTTTGTAACTTTAGTAAACACTTTTGGGGCATAACCATCAACTGATAATTTTAATAATGCCCTGGATGCAAAATAAACGGCACTATTAATCGATGAAAAACATGTAATAAACACAACAGTAGTTACATAATACCCTGCATTTTCCCAGCCTGCATTGACCAATGCAATTGTCATTGGTGACTTCATCAGTGTATTAGATGTTGACAATCCTGGATCATTATAAGGAACGCATATACCGTATGCTATGGAGATACCAAAATATATGTAGAAAATACGGAAAACTGATTGATTAACAGCTGTTCTTACTGATTTTTTCACGTCTTTAACTTCCAGGAAGGCTACTGAAAGACTTTCAATTCCAGTATAGAATACCCCGGCATATACAAATGAGTTAGCAATACCTTTAAAGCCCCCAGCTAAAGGATAATCTTTAAAAGGATTACCAGGTGAATGGCCAGGTATTCCACCAGCAGCAAATATGATAGCGAAAACATAGAATCCTGAGACAAATAAAATTTTTGTAAAAGCCAAAATATACTCTACTTCTCCAAAGATATCAACCCCAAACATTTGATATATAGAAAAAAAGAACCACATTATCAAATAATATCCATACATAGGAACTTTAGTACTATAAAAAGAAAGTACTGAAGTTGCAGACACATATTCGGCAATAATATTACATATCCACAAGAAAACATAATTCCATCCCACTGCTGCACCTAAGGCTGGATCTATCCATCTTGAAATATGAGTGTTGAAATTGAAATCAAATACGGAATTCATCTCACCAATACAAGTCATCATAACCATCACCAATATACCGACAATTGAAAATCCAACTATTAAACCCACTGGACCACCAGAATGCAAGGCATTACCCATTCCAATGAAGACACCAGGCCCTATTATACCAGCAAGAGCCATCATAGAGATATGACGAGTCTTAAGTCCTCTCTTGACCCCCGATTTTGGATCGAACTTATCTCTGACATTGACCAACACAGAACCAACATCTTCTATTTCTAATTCTGAAACTTCTTTTGACAACATAATAACAAAGTTTAAGTTTACTATTTTATAATATATTAACGTTTAACATTATCAAAAAATAAATAACTCGTTTGTGAAGTCAATCCATCTTTATAAATTTACTATTCATTGTCTCTTCATATGAGATCTTATCGTTCGCTTAAAGCGCTTAAATACCTACCTAATCTAGTTATGACACAAATGCCTCAAATTGTGATAATCGCTTTGATGAACGGCAAAGGTTAGCGGATATTGAGTTCTTTATCCCCAACGTTGATTTAAAATATAGAAATGTCTCTCGCTCAATTGATGGAAGTACTTTGTCTACAACACTTATTAGAATGACCGATAATTACTGTGATGAAAAACGTAGGTTGGAGGAATTATGCAAAAGTATACCAATAGTAGATACTCATAATGACTTTCCCTATCTATTAAGAGTACAGTTGCATAACGAGATTGAAGATGACAACAAATTCAAGTTTGATGGGGAGCTTCAATCTCATACGGATTTAATCAAGATGAAAAAAGGTAGACTAGGTGTGCAATTTTTCAGCTGTTACATTGAATGTAAAGATAGCGACCATCTCTATCAGGATTTTAATAAACCAAATAATGCAGTTAGGGATACTATAGAACAGATTGATATTATCAAGAGATTGGCTGAGAAATATCCTACACATTTAGAATATGTAACTGGAGCACAGGATGCGCTTGATGCCTACAAGAGAGGAAAGATAGCCATTACCATGGGAGTGGAGGGTTTGCACCAGATAGATACCTCCCTAGGTGTATTAAGAAGATATTACGAGCTAGGAGTTCGTTATATTACTTTGACTCATAATTGTGATAACCCATTTGCAACTGCTGCTTCTTCAGTTGTTGGTGGTCTCCCAGACAATGGTTTGACTGACTTTGGAAAACAATGTATAGAAGAGATGAACCGATTAGGATTAATTGTTGACTTATCTCATGTTAGTTACAATACAATGCTCGACGCATTAAGAGTGACCAAATCACCAGTTATGTTTTCCCATTCATCGGCTTTTGCAATTACTCCTAATGAAAGAAATGTGAGAAACGATGTTTTATTCAAGGTAAAGGAAAATAATGGAGTTATTTGTGTGAATTTTTTTCCTGGATTCATTACCAGAAAAGAGGATGAATCGGCAACTATTGATGATGCAGTAGCTCATGTTTTACATATTGTAGAAGTAATCGGATGGAATCATGTAGGAATTGGATCAGATTTTGATGGAATTCCAGAGGGCCCGAAGGGTTTAGAGGATGTATCTAAGTATCCAGATTTGATTTGTAAGATTATGCAAGAAACAAATGCAACAGACGAACAAATAAAACTGTTTATGGGGGGAAATGTCATGAGAGTATGGAAAGATAACGAAGATGTGGCAATGTCATTACAAAATAATGGTGCCAGAGTGGTTGATCTGAACTGGGACAGTCGAGTTTGGGATTTCTTTTCTTACTGCAAAGATTTTCCTGAGATATATACTGGATCTTTTGAATCTAAGAAAAACGTTTATAAAGACTCCCAAAGTTTGTTCTTGACTTCAAATACTAAGACTAGCGACTGATATGCTAGAATATAGTTTCTAATAAGTGCCTTAGAATAAAAAATTATTCTTTTAATTCTACGTTTTCAAATGTGTGTTGTTATTGTTGTTTTGATGGTAATATATATATATTTCATATAGAATATACATAGTCTGTTTATATATATTCATCTACTCGATAAACTAAGTATATTCATTCGATGATATGTGATATCCATTTACGTATTTGAGTAGGGCAACTTACCTTTGATAATATATTTACGAATTGCCAAGTTTTAAATCCCCACTTATATAATACCCCAGGGGAATATAACCTTTTACTGACAAATTCTAACCATATTTCTAAAGTCTTCCTCTATATAGTTCCGTACATATTTGAATAACTCCATCGTTAGTAGCCCAAAAATACATAAGCAAAACTAAATCTGGGGAAATTTATATACACTCCTTCTCTCCCTAATTAACAGTGAATTAAATTTATGAGGAAATTAATTCTGATTTGTTTCATTAACAAAGCTCCTCACTCAATAATATACATTCGTTAAGAGTATAGAATTATTATTATTATATATTGAAGATATTGGCATAAGTTATTTACACCCACCAAATTTTCAACAGAACTGGTAATGTATTCGTGCACTTAGGTCTTTGTTGGGGTACGACCTGCATGATAAAACTTGGGGTAATCTGTAATTTCCCGAGATAGACAATACCTTTTAATTACATCCCGTAATTACATACTTATTCTGATTATAGTACCAGATTTTCTTACCTCGTCTTGGCCATTGTTAATTTTCTTTACTGGCTAGACTCAATTTTAGTCATAATAAGTAATACTCTGGGGTACACCCCTATTGTAAAGTAATGTGTATGTTACGGTCTATGGCATATCACACTAGTGGTACGTTACGAAAGTTAGCTTAGCCTATGTATTTAGACAACAGCAGTGGTGCGTGTGTTAAAAACAGTACATCGGGATAAAGAGTTCTCAAGCGCGACAAAGTTAACGAAAAGCTTAAAACTACAGAATAAGGTCAAGTGGCGAACTTTAATACGAATCTTCAATTACTGAGCGTGCTTAATTATACATAGGCTCAGAGAATTTTTTTCTAGTAAGCAAGAAGATATTTAGCAGCCTCATCAAGTGACATGATACGCAGATCACATAATAGTCTCTCTTGAATATACCAGGAAAATAAATCTATACTTTTCCAAGTTGCTAATTTTATAGGCCACACACAGCCGCTGGTGGCAGTTCATTAAGCTGCTATTGCTTTTCGCAAATTCAGTCCTAAATTGCTAGATTCCTACATACAAACTTTCGCTGTTAAGAGAAATGGCCTCGACTTTATTCAAAATTACGAAGACAATTGTACAGAATTATTAGCTTGTCGTACTTTTTCTGTGATACTTTGGTCCAATAACCCACATCAACGTTTCATATAGTAAGAAGTTCAAGTTTTGAAAAGCAAACCTTCCTCTTCTCTTTGTGCAAGTAATACAAATATTTATATAATGCGCATATTTTTGAATGTCTAGGTCCTTCTATTACCACTAAAGTACACTAAGCGCCTAGCAAATCGTGTTACCATGCCGTACTCGTTCTCCGATGAGGTCCGCACTATTGGATTCCAGTACTCTCAGAGCGTGTATAGAGGAACTCCGCTGTTGACCTCACTAAATAGTACCCGGTACATAATTTACCGATCCAGCAAGTATGCATAATCGCCTAGCCCCAAGGCGGGTTTGTCTGACGTGCAGAAAACCTCCACAATTGTTCTGCAACCGCCTACTCAGAGGAGTGATTTTTAGGTGGGGCGGACCTTTTTCTTCTAACCTCATTTTTTTATATTTCTTGTCTTATTCTGTCTTTTCTTATTTTTCTTTTTGTTATATACTCAGAGTTTTGGATTAGTAACACAGTATCACTTATATTATATATATATTATTATTACGTGATAAAACCATTCATTTTTGTTTGTTGAACATTTATCGATTTTAATCATAACCAGCCAGAAGCATTTCTTGATTCCGCCAAATTTTTCTATTTTTGAACAATTAAGAGGGTGTTAATATAAATAGATACGGAGAGTTTAGTCATAATATTCTGATTTTGTTAGATATTTGTTAATCAAATACGTCGTTCATATAAATTTGCTTGCCCTTAGAAAACATATTATTGTGGTTTAATTTAAGTTCTGTTTGATGTTCAAGATAATGAGTGCAACTAATATCGAGCCGTTAGATAGGCTAAATTTCACTCTAAAGCCCTATCAATCCCAGAATGAGGAATCTTTTTTTTATTTTAATGATAATGAATCGGAGGTGTCGATCATATCCGAAGACGAATTTGACTTTGAAAGTGAGGATGAATCAGATGCTCCACAACTACTAGAAATGCAAAATGAGGTTCCACAGTTATTTAAGTACCATCAATCACTTGACCAGTACTTTTTAATTGAGGATTTTGTAGCTAGCAACTTGAAGAATTTAAGTGATAACTATTTGAACAAGGAGTTCCTGTTTAGTAATGATATGGTTCTTCTTCATATAAGTCAAGAAGCATTTAGGAAATCGGATGTACATGTTCAAGAGCAAATGGTGAAGATTTTGAATGAAATTAAAAGCTGCTTTGAACATATTAAACTGTTAGTTGTGGTTTTGAACAAAAATTTATATAAGGAATATGAGAAAGTATTAAATATCATGAGAACAAAGATTATGAGTAACTTTGTATATTCTAAAAACTTTGAAAACTCTAGAGCTATGTTCATAGGGTTACAAGAAGTGAAGTCCTTTTTAAGATATCTCGTAACTGACGAGTTTGGAAGCGTCTTGGGAGATTTCTCGGATAAAATTATCGATTTATTATATGACTATAATCAACTAGCTGAAGATGTGTATAATTTTAAGAGAACTTCCATAACTAGTATTCCGGATGACGCTTCAGTCTCAGATAACTTTTACAAGCTTAATGAGTTAGTGCACTATGTGGAAACGAATTTAAGCGATTCATCTACATTCATCGAAAATGAATGTTGCGTACTTTCAGATGTATTAAATGAATTGAAATTATGTTTTAAAGAATATGTATCGGTGTTTCACAGCTATGAATTTGATACATTAAATACAAAGTTCAAGTTTAATATTGTTTCTCTAGACGCACATTTGAAAAACCAATTGACTAGAACTTTTACTTCTAATGTCTAACTGCATCATTAACGTTCATGATTTTTTTTTTTTTTTTTTTACTTCTTTAATTACTGTTATCTGGGTTGTTCATGTAAAGTATATAGTTTTAATTCGTTCTTATAAAAGTTAATTAGTCATTCTTTTTTGTAGTAGAAATTCTTGGTGATTTCGTACACGCTTTGATTAACTTGATACCTATTAAAATTAAACCAATTAAAAGCAGAATTAATGTGATGTTATTAATTTTTGTAGCATCCGAAGATCCACTTGGAATGTTAACAAATAACTGTTCATCTTGAGTTTGGAAATGATAAAATACAGTGTCACCAGTAAAGAATCTTTCATAATCACCACCTATATTTAATCTATTTTCGAATGGGGAGTTTTCGAGTAATTCCTCTTCTACAACATCACATCCTATGAATATATTAGCATCGTTAAGGGGAATTTTCTTATGTCCTTTACTATTTGGGTGTTGATATCTAGAATGCAAATTGAGATCAACGATATCAGATGTACTATTGAGCTCAATTAAAATTTCATTTCCCCAGCTTTCAATAGCATATTCAGGCAATTCTAAATCTGACGATCCTAATCTAAATAATAAGATTTGATTAGGGTTTAACTGATATTTATCCACAAATAATGATTTGTCTAACTTGAGATGATAATACAATCTACATTCTTTCAAATCAGCATCGTTGGGATACGTAATCGGTTCACTGAACTTGCTGTGTAAAATTGGATGTAAGCCGTTTTCCAAAAGCTCAGTTTGGTATCCAATTTCCAATTGTCTGTGTCTGGGTTTAACATGGAAAAGAGTTTTAAAGAGGAATTCATCATCACTATCATCTTTAAAGACAGCTCGTAATCCACTCAACACTATATCGTCTCTTGAGCTTATACTCTTATCCCTTATAAATAAACCGACTTCCTTCTTGATGTTTTCGTCTTTCTCAATCAATAATCCTTTTTCCAAGGTGCTAATAGATTTAATAACCACTTTAGTGCCATCATAGAACCAATCAATACCTCTCGCATTTGGTAATTCGGTGAATTTCAATTCGTCATTTATATATTTGGTGAAGTCATCAGTATAATCAACGGTATAAAAGTTCAATGAGTTGTGACTAGCTATCCAAGAGGCGTTAGTAAGTTCTAATTGAAATAAATTATTAATGAATCCATTAACTTCTTGGAAGTATGCTTGAATATCATTGGCATTCGTAACGTTCTTCGGGGAAGAATAAATGCTCAATCCTCTATCGTAGTAAAAGTTAAAAATGTTAGATCTGCTTTTCTCTTTAATCATCTGAATTCGTAATTGGCCTACGTGGTTGAAATTTAGATCAAAATCTCCAAGAGTAAATTTGTCTTCTCTTTCGAAGGCTGCAACAGGGTCAATTGATATACTGGAGCTAGTTACATTGGATATAACGTCTTCATTAGAATCTAATGGGTTAAATAAGGTTATTCTTTGTCTCAACATGATGTATTTATGACGGTCTAGTTAGCACCAACCGAAAGATCTGAGATATTATATATATCTTCATTTTGTGTCACTTTTTTTAGATATCAAGTTCTATTTAAATTTATTATCTGCATATTTCTTGAAAACATAAGGGCATACCAATATCATAGGATTGACTACATATAATGATATATAGTATATGTATGCATTTGCAATTCTTTTTCTAAGACATTAAGTTGTATAGAAAATAAAGTCTTTACTTTTTGAGTTTTATCTAATTTTCTTAATTGTGTAGATTAATTGCAAAATTAAATACAAAATACGAAAAATGTGTACAAATAACCATGGTATCTAATGACATTTGGAACTCTATTTAAGATATAAAATTAGGGGTTTAACACGAATATACGGGACGAAACTTTAACAGTTTCAAATTTATTGCTTATGTCTAACTTGATTTCCAAATCTTTGCAGAATAATGCTTAGCAAATGCAAGTGGATCAGTTATCTTTCCATCCTTGGAAACTTCAAGCTCAGATGCAAATGATGATTGTGGTAAAACTAAGATGTCACTTACAAGCTTAGGTATTTCCAACTCATGGAAGTCCTTCCATGAAATGGCTTGGAAGACAGAACTTTGTAAGTAGTCGTTGAAATAGTTAAAAATGACATCAGTCCAGACACCACTACCAGTCCAACCCATGATCTCCAAATTCTTTTGATTTGAAGATCCTGTCAAATCCAATCTGTTGGCACCGTTATTTGAGTCAGCCTTTCTCCTTAACGTATCCTCTGTAATACGGGCAATCATTTCCCTTAAAATAGGATGGCCAGGCTTAGCTTGAATGATGAATTGTCCAAATTGTAACCTTCTTATTGCCCTTGAACGCCAGTTAGGGGAATTCGAGTCAGTTTCAATACTGAGGATCAATCCTAATTCGCTAGCACGAACGTTTTCTGGGATCCAATTAGGAATTGGTTGCAATGGGAAAGTATCGACATCAGCGTATACACCACCCTTAGCGTACAACACCAAGTAACGGAAAAAATCCATTCTAAGGATCATTTCAGGCAAAGCTTCATAAGCTTCTATGACTTCAGGAAGTTTACTGTATAAATGCTTGATCATCAAGTGAGAAGTGTCATCGTTGAATAATTCATGTACAAAATCGGGGTTCTTATATGCCCATTGTGATTGTCCTTCTTTGAATTTGGCATCGAAACGTCCGTCGATCAACCCGTGTTTCCACGATTGCCAGATCGAGGCTGGGAACTTACTCGATGGATCGTAGGCAAACAAGAAAGCCAACTTTTCTCTTAACAGAGCAGCTGCTGGCGGTGTGCGTAAGAGCCTGAGCTCGTCAAGCATCAATCCATTTTGTTCCTCCAACTTCTTCAATCTCTTATCCTGAGTTTCATAAAGGGCTTCATTAACCTTTATGATCTTCTTCAAAAATTCTTCTTGCTTCTTTTCATTTTGGTCAAATATGAAATTAGAAATCCCTAAGATGTTTTCGTTAGGAATATTCAGTAACACTTCTTGGAAATTCTTCGCTGAACTGTTGGATGTAGTAATCTTAGTTACCAAAAGCACTATTACAATCACCACAAACGTGATCACAAGTGGCCTCTTGCTTCTATTATATGCACTAGCCATTATAAAACGTCTACAGTACAAATAGTACTAATATATTATTGAAAGAAAACGGTTAAGTACTATTAAAAGATTTAATATTTGTTGATATTTGAAATTCAGATTTCGCGCAATCAGAAAATTTTCAGCCCTTTCCATCTACCATTATCGTTGTGATTCTTGAGCAAAACATGAATAATAACAACGTTCGGACTATTCAATTATACGGTGGAGCCATAGAGACTCAGTTGCCAAATTCAGCTATCGATGTCTCCCAATTTAGACAAATCCCTGATACCCAGGAAGTGTTTATCTTGGAGCAAGATACTCAAGCCCACGACGAGAATATAATCTTTGATTTGCTAGAAATGGTACCTAAACCTTACGATGAAGCTATTTCTGAGCACATTGAAGATGCCAGGGATAAAGTTTTGCCTAATAATAGGGTGGAACATTTAAAGCATCCGAATTTATCTTGCGATACCTACATTAGTTTTGTTGTGGCAGATAAACTAGTCACCTTGCTCAGTTTACTGAGGCTCGAAGGTGCTGAAACAGATGTCTTATTATCAATGAATATTCCTATAACTTCTGATGCTGATGCGGATGCTGAGACTATTACCAAAGGGTTGAAGATGAGTATCGCACAAAGTGATTCTGGCAGTATCGCAAGTAGTACTTCGAACACGCTTATTAATAAACTACAACAAAGCTATGGAACAATTAGACATGCCAGTCTCACACTTAAAATCAATGACTGGGGATTGTTTGGTTTATAGTTGCCCGAATAAGCATTGGGTTAAAAGGTTTCAACAAAGTTCCAAGGCATTCGTTGGCCGGTCCTAACCATTTGTGACTCCTTCTTCTGGTAACTTCCTAGAAAACGTGATACTGCAAGAATAATGATCATATGAACAGTATCAATGGTGACAGGATGGCCCGTAGCATAATAGCATAATAGCATAAGAACTCAATGCCATAATTAACTACACAGTTTGTGAATGTTATATAGTAAATACACCAACAGAATAATACCAAATTGAACGCATTTATCACAAATTTCACTGTTGACAGGTAGTAATAGTAAAATTGGTAGAGACATTTTGCACTGCTGGCAATATACGAAGGAATCGTGTAGAAATGAAATAAAACACGAGTAAATAAAACTAACGAACCCCACGGGTATAGCGTTATATGTCTAGTGAAATGAAAATATGGGCATAGATGTACAGGTGGCTCACTTATCACCACAATCATACTCTTATGCTTTATTTTTCGCAGCATTAAAACAAAAATATCGGAGAATCCTTATAATTCAGACGTCTTCCTGATCTACCAGAAAACATACCTTGTCTTTACAATAAACTAGTATATATATAATAAATAAGAACATCATCCAATAATAAGCCAATTGCATACAAGAAAGCAGAATAAAATTCATAAAGATTCCAAGCAATTTGAATTGACATAAGTGACTAAGGCCTTGAAATGAGCCTCATCGCCATATAATAGCACCATGTTCGTTTGCGACACAGCGATGTAGACGTGGGATTCGAACGACATGCGATCAGGGTTGTGCAAGAGCTTCCGGCGACAAGCACGGGTCCATACGGGTGCATTAGTGCGTATTAGGAGAACTGGGCTACGCTGCGAACCAGAAGCAGCGAAAGGAGTTAACGACAAAGCCAGTGTGGAGATGGGAGAAAAATTATCGCTAGTGACACACCCATCGTAGTTACCAGCACCACGATACAGGTTCCTGTCATACCTTTGATTGTTCAGTGCAGTAATTGTATCGTCGCGGGAGATGTGCAAGCTATATACAAAGAAAGGGTGTTGCTTCCGTATGCGCGAGAACAAATTTTCTAGCACCAGGGCCACCTTCTGCGGTGAGAAGTTGCCAGTGGTGGCTACTCCAACGACATCAAGCCGGTTTAGCTGGGGTAAGCTGTCGCGAAGACAAAAGGGCTTCCAACGACAGAAGTTCCACACAAGCACCCAACGCTTTGTGTTGAAGGTAATTTCGGAAAAGGCAAAGTTGGAGATATCTCCCTTGTTTAGAAGGGCATTGACGTATGTACGGAGTCGTTTAACATTGGCATATATGCCTATCATCGATGTAAACCAGGTATTACGAAACTGGGGAAGATTTGCGAGTGCCATCGAGTCTAAGATTAGTTTTGTGATAAAGTGGTATTCTCCGCCGTCAGTGCATAATTCCAATTCTGAAATCGTTAATTGCAATCGAGACGGCTGGTGTTTGTTATTCTGGTGACTGATATAATCGTCTAGATTTTTGTAAAATGGGGGATTGCATATGGTATATTTGACATGTTCGTCACCAATTATACCCACTAGTTGGTCCCGTGGAAGAAGCGATTTACTGCCAGGGTCTACTATGAAGATGCGAGACTCTAATTCATTTTGTGCGGCAATTGAACGTGCATGTTTGAGAGATGTCGCATCGATCTCTGTACAGATATATTTCAGGTTGCTGATTGAAGTACCAATAAGTGGGAAAATCAACGATGATCCAGTACCTACATCTATGACCCATTCACTGGGACCCTGAGGGTCGATTGCAGAAACAAGCTCTTCACAGATCTTAAGATATTCCATCCTGTTCGGCACTCGCGGACAGAGCTTGGTTCTGTCCAACGAGACATCCACACCGAAATAGTCGTGAAGAATTGTCTCAGTAATGTCGTACTGACTCAGAGATTTGGTAAAATCGAAGCGCCCATGCGGTGCTTGTGCGTGTAGATGAGGGTGTTTAGCCAACAAGTGACCCATGTCAATTTGGGGCCACAACAATGACAGTCGTTGCAGCATTAAGATTGCAATGAATGGTTTTACCTCGAATTTCGTTTTAAAAAAAAAAAAATAACCGACAATTTGCGCTGCGCAAAATTGATTTGTAATATATTGACATTATAAATGTGCATTAGATATGGTCCTTTGTAATATTATCTATTAAAAAAATATAAGAAACTAGTAATTCTACATACCAATCTTAAAAAGAAGTTTATCTTGTTTCTTTTTCATTTTTAATTGCTTTCTATTGTTACTGATTTCCTCTTCTACCTTTTCTGGTTCCGGCTCTGGAATCTTTCCCCATTGTGTAGGGTCAGCAATGTTGTATTGCTTTACTCTTGGTATAACCCTTTTAGTTTGCTTCTTTTCTAAGGTTGGAAACTTTTCACCATCTAATAAACTGGTAGTACTAGATGAGTTAACTCGAGATGAGCTTGCAATTGGTTGCGAAAGTGAGTCACTCGAGGATGAAGCAGACGAAGATTGCCCCAAAATTGGCAAAGACGAAGATGACGGGGCTTTATTTAAACTTTGAAGATAAGTTGGTCTATATAATGGAGACGCTTGTTGGGAGTTAATATTAGCTTTTCTAATTGTACCATTATTCTTTTTTACCACAGTAGTGTATCGTATAGGTTGGCTTGGGGTTACAGGGGAAACTGGCTTATTCTTAGGTTTTGATAGAGTTGGAAATTGTTGATTACTTGATCTGCCCTTAGAAACGTTCCCCCATGCATGGAGGTTTGTAACAGAACCAGAGGAACCACCGAGAACTGGGAACAGTTCCTTTTGTTTGGCAGTCTCAAGTTCTCCATTTATTTCAACAAGTCCTTTTTGTAAACCAGGCTGATTTTTAAGTAATTCACCAAATTCATACACTAATAAGCTCAAATTATTAGCTGATTGACTCTTGAACAATTCTTGATATTCTCTTAACAAAACTGAAGCACTGATTTTTCTACTTTTGTAGTTGGCATTAATGTTACCAAACTCTTGATAACTTTCAGTATTGTAATTCAAGTAGTGTTTGGCTCTTTCTTCGAATCTTAATTTCTTTGTGTCGTAAGAATCTACGTCTGCATCTACCGGTTCATTACTTCTAGAAGCTCTAGCATTTACTGTAGAAAGCTGCGATTGGAATTGTCTAGAACCCGAACCAATGACTATCTTATTATTACCTCCAGTGATTCCCCCATGTTCCTTCAACATGTGAGCAGTTAAATCTAAATCTTCTCTGAACACAACAAATCTCTTCTCTACACATGAAGGAACAGAACAGACAAAGTGGTCATATTTGAAATGGTTATACAAACTATCATAATCTCGATAGTAGTCTGCTGTCTTTGGAGTATTCTGATCACATATGTGGCATCTCTCGTGTCTATCCCTAATATGGATATTTAATTCATCTTCGGAGTAAAACCTCTTTCCACGACAATGCTTACATTCAGGATGTCCTGAAAATCCTGATTGGTCCCCTTCGGCTTGATGTCTCTGCAACTGTTTATATGTGTATAATGCCAACTCGCTGATAAATGCTTTCTTGTTCTTAGAACAAATTAAACAGAAAAACTTGCCATGATCCGTCTTTACATGTTCACTAAGAGCCTTAAATCCTTCAAAATCACGGCTACATTGCTTACACTTGAATCTTAAAAGGTCCAACGTATCATCATGTACATATTGAGCAGTGAAATCTATCTTGTGTTTTTCATCGCTGCAAGCAAAATCCTTTGCACCAAAGTCAGTATATTCCTTGTCAATAAGATGAGAAAATATCACTCTATCATTTTCACTACGACATATCAAACATTGGTTTTTCTCGTATAATGCTCGTTGACGGAAGGTACAAGTATGGCACGTTTTGTGATTACATGGTGAAACAGAAGCATACTGGATCTTATTTGCACAAATTATACATGTCTCAGCATCATCAGCGTCATCATCATCATTTACATTCTTTGATTCAGAGCCATCTGCATCCACTCTGTTCTTATTTCGTCTATAACCTCTCGGCTTTTGGGTATTCTTAGATCCGCCTCTGCTAACTCTAGACTTTTGAGGGATTTTTTTATCATCGGCAGAAATCTGGGTACTTATATCATTATTCTTTGGTTCTGACATTGTTATTATGTACCGTTGTTAATAATATTAAAAAAATAGGTATTTGTAATTGAAAAAAAAAAAAATTTAGTATAAACCCTTAGTACAACAATTTAAAATAACTTGTAACACTTGCTTTGAAAAAAAATTTACAATAATTAACGAATTATGCCTATAGACTAAGGTTCCCGTGTATAGATATAGAAATGTATAATAATTCTTATCTAGTTGCAGAAGTTTTCACAATTCTGTCAGAAAGTTTTTGGTGATTTTCTCTAACTCGTGTACCAGTACCAAAAATTTTCAATATCATTTATGACTTTAAATGCTACATTACTGATATAACCATAATGTTTAATGTAAGTGCTACATTAAATGTGGCTAGATTGGCGTATAATCCTAGCTTGTGTTTACCACATTTAACGGTAAAATCTTTTGATCAATTATCGTTCCCCCTTAGAATTCCAGACAAAGATGAATCAATGATAAAAGGTGTTGTGATAGACAAAGATAATTGTTTTGCTAAAGATCACGACGATAAGGTGTGGCCCGCTTATAAGGTATGTATAGGATTATTATGGATGGGATATTTTATGTTCTTGAGTTTAAGTCAGTTTGTTCTAACAGTTTTTAGGAAAATTGGGAAAAATTAATGCAGGCATATCCAAAGCAAAATATCCTTATCGTAAGTAACTCTGCTGGTACTGATGATGATATAGAGCACAAACAGGCGAAGGTTTTAGAAAATAATACAGGTGCTATTGTATTGAGACATTCCACTAAGAAGCCCGGATGTCATGGAGAAATTACTGACTATTTTAATAAGTTAGGGATTGAGCCAAATGAAATTGCCATCGTTGGTGATAGATTATTCACTGATATTCTTATGTCAAATATGATGGGTTCTTGGGGAGTCTGGCTTTCTGATGGAGTAGAACAATCACCAAAGATCTTTCCTAGAATGGAAAGAGAATTCTACAGTAAATTAGTTACCAACAGAGCTGATAACCCATACAAACCTCCTCAGCCAAACTAATATAATTGGAATACTTAAATTCTTTGAATTCTGTATTTGTGTTGCATTTGTCTTTATAATTAATTTTGTACACAAACAAATAAGTTATTAAGTTTTATTTCTTACCTATACATTAGTTAATTCAATGCCAAAATCAAATATACCAAGCGTGTTATTCGAATACCCTGAAAGTATTCCCACTACAACGGTAGTTGGGAGATCTAATTCTTTAGCAAGTGTCCCACGGAATAAGCAGTTATTCCAAATATACGCGGGATTCCTATTTTGTCAATATCTTACGACATTTGCTTGTGTTCCCTTTGACAATATTTCAAATAGACCATCAATACTAGTTATTGGGTCCCTTTACTCTATTCTAATGGTATGTATTAAGTTAATTGCAAAAAAAAAAAAGATGAGATCGCTAACATCTCTAGTTTTCTGTCAGTGCAGTTATGCTACCAATTTATTTTTGTAAGGAGGCATCCACCATCACTCTAAAATGTTTATTTATATCTGGAACTCTTGAGTTTATTGGACTTTTGTTCAATATTACCTCTGTGGTTATCGGACTTAATGTTGACAACATGTACCTGTTTGAGTACGACAGTAACACAAATAGAGACAAAAGGGTTAACGTAACTTTATATATACAAATCTCAATCATTCTAGCATTAGTATTTAACGTGGTAACCTTTTTCCTTTGTATTATTAACTCAATTATAGTATGTGATATTTTAAAGTGTACAGAACAATCTCCCAATTATCAGGGCAATATAGATAATACCGATGATATTCCCCCACAATATGAGTCTTTGCATTTTACGTCCTATTAATACCACTACAATATCAAATTTATATACATAATATCATTTATATAATATACATCATACTTTATAAATACAGTATCAAATAGTAAAACAAAAATTATTAAAGCTAAAAGTATGCCATCCACAAAGTATCCGCTGCAGCAAGATTACGTGGATTAACAGCTTGAGAAATTAATTCCAAAACATTTTGAGTGCTGGTAGCAGCACCAGAAGATGAGATATGGCCCATTGCTAATACTCTCTTAACAATTAATTCAACATTGATACGAACAATTTCACGTAATTGTTTGTCCTGTGGAATTGCGCGAGGTGGGTCTTGTTGACTACACCATGAAATTACTTCATCACGAACAAATAAAGTCAAGTATTGTTCTAAATCAGATTCCGGTTCTGTCAATGCTCTTGCAATTGCCAAAATATACACAGATAATACTCCTTCTAAACCAGTTTCTCCAATTAATTTTTGGATATTAGGGGTTAATCTAAATGGCACTAATTCGGCATTATAAAACAACGGTGATGTTTTACCTCCTTGTCCATCTAATGAAGCATTCTTGCTAGCGATCTTACAAGGTAACATATCGGAAGTCCAAACATTTCCAGATCCCTTGTTAATATGAATCTTTTGCGGTTGCCTGGTATTAACACACATCATATAGGTAGAGAAAATGAATGAAGCATATTGTGATGTAAATTGCTTTCTGAACAACCAGAAATCTTCAAACTGAGGATATAACTCGATGAAATAGTTTTTCATTACAGTAGATGGAACTAAGAGTGACTGAATAGCACTAAGTATCTCAACCTTGATGCTCATGATATCTGGCTTAGGTAAACGAGGATCAAAAGCTGCTCTTAGTTTTTCAATCGTATAAATAAATGGTTCATCACGGCTCTTACCATTTTTGCGACAGAAATCTTCGTAGATCTTTTGCATGGTTACATCCCTCGTATCATCACTAATAATACGAATATGTGGTGATAATGGAACAGCAGTTGGCAATGTAAATTGAATATTTCTACGACGAGTTTCCACTTTCTTTGATAAAGTATCACCAAAGATACGGAACAATTGGAAAAGACTTTCTTCACGGCGGCAATGGCGTGCTGCTGGAAATTGTACAGCAAATGCATGTAGAGAGCCGTCATGTCCGCGAATTTTTATTCTCTTATAACAAGCATTTGTTCCACGAGCCAAATCGATAGTAGGTAAAAATCTTTCTATTTTAACAAAATGAGTATTGTTATCTTTATTGAATAAGTACTGTCCAGGAACTTCAATTTCTTCAAACTTTTGATGGTGGAATTCACTCAAATGTGGACATAAGTTCTCTAGATTTACTTCAGAGAAACGTCTATCAAGCTTATCTTCTAAACGATCTCTCCATTTACGTAACTTAATGATGTATGTCTCCAAATTTGGCTTTCCTACCACAAGGTCTTTCTCAAATTCAGATCTGATTTGTTTTGGAAGGACAGTCTCAGCAAATCTTGTAATATTAGCCTCTGTTATTGGTGGTAATTTAGCATCATCTCTTGGGTTTCCTAACCTGTTAAGATATTGTACACCATCATTAAGCAACGCAACTCCCAATCTATAAGCATCTTCATCAGCTGTACACTTAAACCTTTGATTAATTTGATCCACTAAAGATTCTAAAGACAATGCCAATAATGGATAAGCAGTCTTTAGAATTCCCATGATTTCATCTACGTGCTCCCAAGCTTGATTACTTGTTTTATTTACTGCCGGATTTGAGGTAGATGAATTTTGAGCTTCGGGTTTCAAGGAAGAATTAATATCATCATTAGTAGCAGTTGCTTCGGATTTTTGAGATTCAGATTGTGTTTGTGAATTATTTTGAGCAGTGATATCTGATGTATTTATACCCTTCATATCTTCTGTTCCGTTTTCTTTGGTTTCTTTATCATTTTCCACAACAGAACCATTCTTAGGACTTCCATTAGGTTCTTCAGTCTCTTTTTCATTAACCTTTGGCTCGGTACCATTTGATAAAGTTTCAGAAGACTTCTTAGATGTTTGACGAGACAATTCAGCAAATTGACGCTGCTTTGCTGCGAAATCTTCCTTCGTAGTACGAAGTTGGAAATGCAAAGCTTGGGGATAACTCTTTGCAATACGTATTAACACTTGCTTCACTAATCTAGCCTCTTTATGAGAGAGTGAAGTCAAAAGTTGAGGAATGAATGTAATCCAATACCATACAGGAACTTCGCCACGGAAGTTATCAAAAGCTTGTGCAAGAGTTCCGGAAGCATCATCAAGACTAATAAGCCAGAGTATTCTGGCAAGTAGCTTTCGAGTTTTACCATTCTTGTAAAGGCCTGCAGCCTGTAAATAACAACTAATTGCATTATTAGCATATACCATATCATTAGGATTTTCTTTGAATCTCCGGTCATTGAACATACCCCATTCTGCCCATGCCTTGGGTAAATTAAGATCAATTTGAACAGAGGTAGCAAAGGCTTTATTTGCTTCGTCTTTTTGATTCAATTTGTTCAAAAACATACCCTTTAATGTGAAGAATTCGGCCTTTTGTTGAGTAGCAAAATAAACCAAGTTCGTGTTACTGATAACATCCAAACCAGTATTCAACTCATTTGGATTAGAGTAATGGCATTTGACCTGCTCTTTCAATTTTAAAAAGGCTTCCTGTATCTCAATATTAGGTAATTGATAAATCTTCGTAAGTTGATTTATACAGACATCAGACATACCATGCTTTCTGGCAACATGTGCAAATCTATTAATTACCCAAGCAATTTCATGGAATCCACGATAAGCATAAGAATTTGCATTTCCACCAGTATTGGATTGCTGAAGTATTGGAATAAAAGGCATATAAACCTTATTGATAACTTGGAAGGCATGTTGACGCCAAGTGACTAAATCATTCCAAATATTAATATCATCCCAGGTATTTGGTAATCTTTCACGCCATACCTGTAAAACACGCTTAAGTTCTTGAGATTTAACATCTAAATTCTGGGCATTTGTAGAAACCAAGCTTGAGTAGACTTGACTTGCTTCCATAAATTCAACATATTGTTGAAAAGTATGTAAGAGTGGAATATGGGCTTCGTTGAATCTCTTTGGTAAACCATGCCACTTTCTTAAAGCTAACTGTATACCTTCATCACATAACCTAGAAAGATCTTGTAACGTGGCTTTTTCTTGTCCAAAGCTTTGTAAACATAGGAATGTTTCAAATACTTGACGACGCGGAGTAGGAACATCCATTACATTTTTAACTGTTTGATCGAGAGTTTCTCTATCAGTATTCCAATCGGCAACTCTCCAACCACACTCTAAAAGAAGATCCGAAAATCCTTCATGTTTAGCTAACTCAGTAAGAATATCCCAGTGTTGTAATTTCTCAGCGCACAATATCCAATGATCTTCCCAAAGAGCGTATTCAGACTCACTATAGGGTAAGGCACCACTTCGTGCCTTAATTTGCGCAGTTTCATACAACTGCTGTGCTTTATCCCATAGTCCGACTTGTTCAAATGACAAAGCTGTTATAGTTTCTGCGTATTTTGCTCTTCTTCTCCAAAGACCGTAGAACATATCATCTTCCTTTAGAGTTGCATATAATTTAGCAAGAGCATCTTGTGTTACCTCTTTAACATCAGCATTACCATTAGATTGACCTTCTATATTTTCTAAGATGTTGATACCTTGTGACCAAGCATTAAAATTAGATGAGAGGCACTCAATTGCAAATGGCGGAAGTTGAATTTCTTTGCATTTAGCTATACCCTCAAGTAAAGATTGAATAACGTTAGGTCTGCTATCAATTTGACGAGTGTGATAATCTTTTGATAAGAGAATAACCAAGAATCTAGAAAAGTCCAAATGCTCTGAACGAGGAATCGACTGGAATGCAACAGGGAAAATAGTACACCAAGCTTTATGAATTGTCTCGCTGCTTTGATAAAACATATCTATGAGAGGTTCAAGAATAGTTCCTGCATTCACATTAGAGGATTTAATTAAGAAGTCATTATGCTTTTCGATTAATTCCAGTAACGATTTATTGTTAGAATCAATTTCCATTCCGTCTTTTTCAACATAAGGAAAACTAGTTAATGGTGGCAATTTATTCTCTTCTTTAGTTAACTCTAATTTTGCTGTGAAGTTAAAGGAGCCATAAAGTAACTGTAAAGCTTGGTTTAACCAGGGATAATCTGCTAAAAATTCCCAATTTTGTTCTCTAATCACATAATACAACCTTTTATTTATATCCATCTCCAAACTATTATTCAAGATTGACATCAATTTACGACGAATGGAAACATCGGCTGAGCGGGTACCAACTAAAAATGGTTGCTCCATTCTAACAGTTAATTCGGTACAGCTAAATGTATCATCTTCAAAAATATCTACAATTATTTGATAAAACTCCTTCGATAAAGTTGGTTCACCTCTAATCTCAAAAACCATCATTTTAGCCAAAATTGCTGCTTTTTCTTTGGTTGTTGGAAATAAGTCAGTTCTTGAGAAAACCCAATTTTTGACTGTCTTAATGATCTTTTCTAATGTTTCTTTATCGAGAGAGCGTTCAATTAATTGCGCTAAAAGGGATAAGAATATACGTCTTTGATCACCAAGGTTCGAAATTCTCTTTGATGACAAATTTAGTATCTTCTCTAATAATTTTGTTGTCATCTTAGCTTCAAATTCTGAATTAGAGCTATCTTTCGAAGCTTGAGAACCTTGATGAGTTATAGTAATATGGTCTTTGCATAATTTACTAAAGGTTCTCATTACCAGTGGCAATAAAGGATCTAATGTAGAAGGTCTATAATTTGCTAATGTCCATGATAGAGTTACTCCAGCTGCAACTGAAGGAGTGTCTCCTAAATCTTCAGCTACAGTAGATGTTAATAAAGAGATGAAATCTTTCACCTCGTCCTCTTCCTCATCAGGAGAACCCTTCTTCATAATTGCTTGGAGTATAATTCTTAATACACGTTGTAAAACTTCTTGAATATCATGGTTATCGGACTTGATACACTTTTCTAATAACTTATGAAGATAAGACAAATTAGACATAATCCACTCTGGCTTTTTCCAGTCTAATACAACTCCCAACACTTCTAAAGCATTCAAGCAATAACCTAATAAGTTAGAAGAATTGAGATCATTAGATAATAAGAATTTCTCGAAAAATGTCAATTTTACTGAAACTTCTGGCCAGTGTTGAGAACTCAATAAGTCATACAAAATACCTAAAGCTTTCTGACCAAGTTCACTCTCGGATGCTCTTTGAGGGCTAATACACACGTATCTAATCAAGAATGTGACACATGCTTCTCTTTGACCAAATGGAATAGTATAATTTGAAGACGTCGTGAAATCTGAATCTATTTTTTTTTTATCATCTGGTTGTTTTTCTTCCCGTTTCATTTGATCAGCTTTCCTTTCCCATTTGAGAATTAATTCGGCTAATTCAATAGCTAAAACTTGGTTCTCGACTGCTGGATTGACAAGAATAGTCAATTTACCCATAGCAGTAATAATATTTGGTATGAAATGCTCACGAGCTACGAAGAAAATATCAGGATGTTGAACAATGAATTGGTAAACATTAAGTACTTGAGTAACGTTAAAACCATCTTCAGAAATAACACGACGTGGCCATTTAAGCCAACTAATAGGTGAATCAGCATCTACCATTCTGTCTTCCATTACAGGAGCTAATATATCTAATGCTTGGCGTACCAAATGTCTAGAGTCTGTTTGATGTGTACGTAACAAGGCAACAAATACTTGGGTAGCTAACTTTGTGGGTGTTTCATATGCTGATATAAAGTATGCTGTTGTCACATAAGCAACTTGCTTACTGATATTATCTTCCAGTTTAATGTAATTCCAACTAAATTTAATTATATCTTTCCTGAAACTACTTATATGATCAGATGCCCATTTTAATAATATTGATGTCATTTCAAGTAATTTAAATCTATAAGCATCCATCATACCAGAGCTGTGGTCAGTAATTGTACTATTTGTTGCTTTCCAAATATTATTACATATTTTATCAAGCCATTCATTATTAGAATCCTTGAAGTAAACATCCAAATTTCCATCTTTTTGGGCAGTATAAATTATAACTGAATTCAAAATGTGTTTTAAAATAAAAATTTTCGCTTTGAAACTTGATTTATTATCCGTGATGAAATCAATAGATTCGATCAAATATAATTTCTTATGGGCAGTATCTTCGGAAGATGTCACCGTATTGAAAAGGAAATCTTCTAATTCCGTTGGAACTTTAATGTTCAAGTTACATAAGCTGTCAATAAATTTGATCACTAAACTAATTTCATTAGGGTTTCTCTTCAAGTATTTGACCATAATTCTTTGGAATTTTGAAATAGATTGGTCAGCTTGAAAGTTTGTAGATGTTGAGGATGGTGTTTCATTCTTTTCCCCAACAATACTCGATATCAAATCAAGATGAGAAAGTAAAATTTCTTTGCTGTTATCAAACCACTCTCCATCATGTTGACAGATTGCATCTAAAAGATCAATTATATTAGAAAACTTTATGACTTTAATCTCATATGAAGTTTCTGACTTCACGGATTCATAAATTTCGAGTATCTTACCCTTAGCCGTTTCTCTGATGTTTGGACAATTTTCCATTCCTGCAATAGATGCAAGCATATTTCCTAATTTACGATTCTTTAAGTTTATGATAAAGTATTCAAGACAATTATCAGAAAATCTGTTTAAAAACTTAGAAACTGGGATCCTAAATGGAGAACTTTGGTGACGGTCTAAATTTCCTTCCAAGTATTGCAAGGTATTGATTAATTCTTCCATAAAAGTATAAGCCTTAGGTGGTAATAAGTGGAAAATATTCAATATAGCCATAACTATTTGAACTGTATGATTGTTTTCTAAATCTTGTCCGGCAATTTGCCTCAACGTATTGATTTGCGCCCATGCCATCAAGTGATCTAGCAACTTTCTACCAATTTCAACTCTAAAATATGATATTAATAACTCCAATAACCTTGCTAGAGCTTCCAATCCAGATACCGTAAGTTTCTTATGGTCTGATAAGTTCATAAGCATAGGACGAAGACCATTTTGTAATAACTCTTTAGGGAGTTTAGCATTTTCTTGTAGACTCGATTTTAATCCTAAATGTGCCGCGTTAATAATCTCAGTTGATTTATTACAAAGTGCCTTGAAAAATACACCTAAGATTCTAATTCTTGCTTCGGCTAAAGATCCAAGTGAAAAATCAGGTTTTGTTAATGCCAAAGAGAGTAATTTAATACAAACGACTCTTAGTTCAATCAACTGCTTCGAAGTTCTATGCTCATAGAGTCTGTGGACATTTGCTAATGATTCATCTTCTGCATCAACAAGAGCAAGTGCTTCTAGTAGAAGCCTATTCAACTCTTCATTGAAAGTTAAGAACGTATCGTCAAGGTTTAAGCAAAAAGTAATAGCTTCAATATTACCTATTTGCATTGGAAATGGAAGTGCTCTTAAAGGCTTTCCAAATATTGGAGTCAACAATAAATGTTTACAAGGGCCCATAATTGAAGCGATTGGAACAGATGTAGTTTCAGATAAAGCTTTTAATGATAACTGGGAAACTTCTCTCACAAGAGGATTAGCACTAGCCAAGTCATAAACTAACGCACCAACCAATGTTTGGAATGGCTTTTCTAGTATCGTTTCTTTAGACAAATTTGCGTTACAAGAAGTCAAGAGGTTCAAAACTAAGTTCTGAGCTAAATCACGTATTTCAAATGGGGCCATTTCAGGAGTATCTCTCAAGACGAAGAATATTGAGCGAACTAATTCAAATTGACGTTTAAAAAACCAACTTGGAGGAATTGCTATATCATCAAACATTGTTTTAAGACCGATAATACCACCTAGTTTAGTATGATAATACTCATTAAAACAGCAATGAGTGAATTTATAGAACATAGAACGGAATATTGGGGAATACATTGCATCCTCTTCGGAACCGAATATGGTAACAGTGGTACTGAATATTCTTTTTATAGTATCTACACCTTTATTTCTAACCGTTTTATCCCAGAAACTTAAGGCATAGGAAATGGCCCCGAGAAAAGCTACTTCGCTGATATAAGACTTACCTTCATTGTCATTCACTGAAAAAGGTCTTTCTTTTTTGATCTTATCAATTATCGAGGTACCAAGATACAAGAAAGTAATATGTGTGGTCAAGCCATCAATTAATTCGGAAGCTTCTTCTTGAATCTCTGGTATAGAGACAGAAAAGAATAACATCTCTAATAATCGAGCAAATAATTTTTGTTGGCGGTCTAACTTATCCATATCTTCAATTTTTGATTTCTCGAGCGGAACAAGTTCAGATTTCTCGGATTTCAATTGCTGTACACATTCAGAAACATAAGCTTCATAATTACTTGGGATTGGGGTTGTATCAATGAATAATTTTAAGACACCCGATAAATATTTGAAAGCACTGATACGATAATGTACTTTGAGTCTTGGATCTTCTAATAATTTAATAGCTGAGGATACGCCTGGGGTAATTGAAACAGGCACATCTTCATTCAAACCATGAACTTCAAATAGGGCTTTTATTTCTTGATCCAATTCGGACTGAGTAACTAATGTATTACATGGTTTAAAATTCTTATGATTTCTTCCACCAAGTTTACCTAATATTCGAATTGCAGTATGAGAATGTTGATGATGATAAGGAACCGGTTCAAGATGCTTCCATAATGCTTGCATTATTTCGTCTATAACAGGTTCTATCATCGGATCAAAGTATTCAGCTGTTAAATTATCAACACACAACTCAAAAGTACGCAACCCTTGACTCACTAATTCCTGAGAGCCATTCAATGCGTATACTAACGGTCTTGTTAAAAAGTTCAA
Source organism: Schwanniomyces pseudopolymorphus (assembly GCA_030583345.1). Classification (NCBI taxonomy): domain Eukaryota; kingdom Fungi; phylum Ascomycota; class Pichiomycetes; order Serinales; family Debaryomycetaceae; genus Schwanniomyces; species Schwanniomyces pseudopolymorphus. The sequence goes on along the minus strand of JAJMIA010000042.1, from coordinate 35,530 downwards.
ATGAGGAACTAAGACAGAAAGACGAACTGGAACGGTTAAGCATAATTCCACATAGATGTCCCGTTCGTATGGTCTTGTTGAATTGGCAATCAATTTATTGAGACTTTCTAATAAGATTGGAAGAATCGGCATAATCTCTTTATATAAATTCTCAAATCTTCCACCACTTATACTTCTGAACAAGATTCTAACGAGGTATGAATACACTATTGGCTCTTCAGCTTTAGTGGCTAATTGAAGAGACTCTAAAATCAAATGATTTAAGTGAGGTAAAATTACACTTTCATTTGCATTGGGAAATAAGTTGACAGACATGAAGCACAACTTAAATAAACGAATCAAAATATTAGATTTGACAAGTTCTACTTTTCCTAATTCACCTAATTTAGATCTTAAAAATGAGATTAATATACCAGAAAAATTCGCTGACGTTACCTCACTGGCAAGAAAGAATTGTGGTAAGTGTAATAAGGCAGCATTTTCCAACATCGATTCAAACATATATGGCAATTCAAAATTAACAATTTCATTAAATGATGCTGGATCTACATGAATGAAAACTGTGGCAAAAATTTCCATTAAGTCTTTCTCTTCTTTGCTAGAAGTGATTGGAAGATTAGGTCCACCAGTGGAAAAATCAAAACTCTTCGTTTGAGGAACTGCTGCTTTAGGTTTCGAAACTGAAAAAAATTTCAAACAACTTATTCCACCACGAAATAACTCCCGGAATATATTAATTTCCTCGTATGAGGTGATTTTGGCGGAATTATTCCACTTATCATAATTAACAACTTGACCTGAATTTTTCGGGTCCGATGGAGTCGGTTGTGGTGGAACAGGTGGATTACAATTCTTCAAACCGAAAATAACTGATTTCAAAAAAGTCATTAATGTACGGAACAAATAACGAGCATCCTTCAATAAATCAGAGCTATTTGTTGCTGGTGTTATTAATATTGGGGAAAATTCATCTATATTAAAAAGGTTCATTTCATTCCTAATTCCATCAATATTAATGGTATCAGTCATTTTGACATCATCGTAATCATTTAAATTTTCATCAATATCCATTTGATCATCATCCAAATCTTCTTTCGAAGAATATCTCTTTATTGCCTTTTTAGATTCTATTTCTTTTATGCCTCTTTTCTTCTCATATTCTTCATGTCTAGATATTATATAGTCGTATTTTCTGTTTAAGCTGCGGAAACGCTTAGCGTAGGAATCAATAATAATCATGAATAATTGTCTACCTTCCAGTTTATTTGGTAATTTCATAATCCTTTCTACTAAATTAAGCAATAGCTTTGCGCTCATAATTTGAACAGTAAGTGCAAGAGAATCATCTTTAAGTAATTCGCAATAAATCTTTACTGTTGACCAAATTTGACTTGGAGTAAGCTCATTTCTCACATTGTGAATAAAGTCTGCTACAGTTGAGTATGCCAAAGGTCTTAAAGTTTCATAAGATGTCAACCCTTCTCCAATTAATACTTTTTCATTAAATAATAATTCAATCTTTGGGATAAATTCTGAACGGAATGGTGTAGATAAAATATGTCTGGTTGCGTGTAATAATTCTTTTCTTGCAACAGATAATTCAGCAGGACAATCCTGTAATAATCTTAAAATTACTAGAGGAACAATCTTTGATTGGTCTGCTGGTAAATGTTGATTTACATATCCTCTAATTATTACATATGCCAAGAATGAAGCTGCCTTAACTTGTCCAAGTATAAAATCACTGTATGCTTGTCTATTTTTTATTTTTGGAGAAATTGAAGTGACTATCTGTTGCTCATTTTTCGCTTCTTCACGATATAAACGTTGTTCTTCAACTTGTAATGAAAGGATGTTAATTATTCTTGGAAGGAAGTCTGGTAAGGCAGTCTGAACAAGGTTCTTGTACGATGAGAATAATGATACTATAGTAATTGGACATTCTGCAAGAGATTTGAAAGAATACATAGCTTTGTTTAGAGTTTTTTGCATTCCATCTTCATTGAACGGTGGTGGTGACATCTCTTTTGTATCTGAATCTTGAGATGGTATTGTCAGCTGAGGTGAGTTACTTATTAATTCTTGTACTTTCAGCGGCATGTTATCGTATATCTGATTAATAATTTCAATGAATGGCTTTACCTTTTCACCTAATTGGGTCTTATAAGCTTTATGCAAGCTGGTTATAATCTTCATACATAATACACCATTGTCTTCATTTTCTTCGACTAATATTTTGGTCAATACATCTAGTATTTTCTCTGAATATGGTTGGAAGGTATCATTCATAATAGACCTGTGGATAATTTCTAAAGTGGAATTTCTTAATTTGTGTTCTGGTGATTGACTATTGAATGAAAATGGCACCTCTTCCAAATTCTTTATAAAAATAGGTACCAAATTCGAAAGGAAATATTCGTATTCAGTGGCACCATTGAATGTTTCCATCATGTCTAAAAGCTCAGATAATACTGAATGTGCCGTCTTGTAATCGGCATTATCGTTAAGCCTAGATACAAAAGCGTCAAGCTGATCTGAATATGACATTTCTGATTCAAATTCGACGTTCTGCTGTGGATTTATAAAGATAGCTGATACTAATCGGTGAATTAAATAATTAACTTGTTGTTTAGTAACCATTCAAGCTTTCGCGTTGAAAAAAAGTGGAAATCACTTGAAGTCCAATATTTATATATCACGTGCTTTTCATGTGACGTTTTAAGTGACACAAAAATTGTAAAATAGTTGCAAAAACTGTATTAATATGTAGACATTAGACAATATACACAATAAGAAAAGGTGAAAATCTTCATGGAGACTCCAAAGAATAATTATGAATTATAAATATGTTTTGTTTGGTTATAGTAGAAATAAAGCCAGATTTTTTACTCTTACCATACCAAAATATTCAGAATTTAGAATTTTGGTTGGAACTCCGCTGCAGCCTTTTTCAATTGTCGAATATAAAACATAACATTACCCAAACAAACGATGAACAAAAATGCAAATGCAGTCCAAACCATAGCCTCTGCACGGCCCCCTTTTGAAGTCGATATAATGGTCATTGATGATGCGGGTATGAGTCTAATTGCACCCTGCACGGCCATGTGTTGTAACATAGAACCAAAGCCCCAAACAAGGGTATTGACAGCTGATAGTACACAATTAATCTTGGTAAAAAGTGGCTTACCTGGAAGTAGTGGGGTAGAACTATAGCACATAGTAACAAATAATATTAAAGAGATTATAATAGAAGCTAATAATGTTTTGAATGGGCATAGGCCGCTGAAATCTTTGGCCAATTCAACTAAATTTAATTCAGTAGTATTATCCAGGGTGTCTGACAGGAAAAGTGATACTCCTGAATAATCTTTGAGATCATCTAATGAATCATAGGATGCACAGCTTGTGTCCCCATCAAGTTTTATGCATGTTGAAAGATAACCAGCTCTGATAGTCATGTCGATCAGACTAGACGAATTTGACGACTCATATGCATCCTTGACTACGTCATATACTTCTGACGAAGCATTGTATTGGATTTTGGTTAAATAAACATTAGAATAGGTTGAATTCGAACTTGTACATCCTAAAAGTAGGAAACATTGCAAGAAAATTACAATGAACAAACATACAGTGATGAAAAACTTAGGTAATTTGGGAATTAGTAAGGACATCTGATTCTCATATATCTTCTTTAATGATGTAGATAAGTTTCTTCTACTATTTATATATAATTCTATTTAGTGGGTTGTTTCAAACTAGATTTATAAAATGAAACAATTTTGAAACCAGTTTTGTAACATAAAATTAAAAATCATTTCTGAATGCAGAGATTGAGTAATATATCCTATTTAAGAATTGTCTAGAAGTCTAATATTTACCATTAATGATTGTGAATGGGAATTCTCTCTAGAATGTCTCGATTGAGACAAACGTGTGTATAAACTGTTTACTATTCTATTCTATTCATATAAATGTCATCTCGCTAGTCGTGAAGTCGTGAAATTAAAAAAAGACCCTAGTAACTACTATCCAAGCCAAGCGCAAAAACAATATAGTTGATATAACAGACATAAAGGGAAGAATGATTTCATAAGAATTTCTTATTTTTATATCGCCCACAACTGTCTTGTGGAATGTAGATCTAGAATCATCGACTTCGATAAACTTTCCAGTTTTATAAAATGTATCCATTATGTTATCTTTTTCTTGCCAAACTTTAAATAACCATTCTTCAAATTTCTTCAAATCTTCTTCTTTAACGTTGTCGATGTCCTCAACGTCTTCTCCTAATGGAATATCTTTGATATGGAATCCTCTTATATACATGTTAACAGCTCTTGGACCAAGACCTCTGATATAATGTCTCTTCAAGGAAAATGTGTCTTCTCCGCATTCACCAGCTTTAAGATCAGAGTAATTAGTAGTGATATCATAAACTATTTCGGTCGTTTGGCGCAATTTTTTTAATGTCAAAAGCAAACCTCTAACTCTCGGCCATAATACATGCTTCAACTGAGGGAGATTTCTATCTTGTGAAAACTTTATTGATCTTCCTCTAGTTTTATCCGAAACAACTGTTCCTTCAGGATATAATATTACATGATATGGCCAGATTTGATTTGGATTTTGTCCTTCTGGCCAATGTTTAATATTAGTATATTGAGGAGATAAGTTTACCGAGGCAACGTGTTGCACACCGTTGGCTGGGCCCAATCCACGAGCATCTGCTTCAATTGTCAAAAGCTGATTAGTTAAAACAATTTTATCTTTTTCCCATTTACGTGAAAGGAAGAGGAAGTTAAAATTCTTCATTCCATATCCTAATATTGGGATTTTAGATAAATCCTTCAAAATAATGAATACGGCACCCGCCATAGAAGAAGTGTATGAAAGAAACCACAAAAAGAGCCAGTCGGTATAAAGTTGGTGATTTCCAATAAGAACGGCATTTGGTGTAAGCAGACTCAATAAGTTTCCTTGGCCATCGACTCTAAACGAGTCAGTATCATTCAATGTACTCTGGTCGTATGTAATAGCAATTTTGGTTGGTTTTATCCAGGATGTCACAAATGTAAGCAACGTCATAAAATGAAGTTTAGTGAGAGTTATAATACTTTGTCTTTGCTCCAGCTTCCTCTTCAAAACTGTAATACCGATCCATTGCGTATACACAATGGAAAGACACCCAAAAACAAAAAGGGTTCCTAATACTGTTGTTCTCACTATACTTACGGGCCAAGTATTTCGAATGCATTCACCCTCTCTCATTACTGTTGATAGTTATCAATTATAATAATTATATATGGTAAATTCTGTCACTAACTTCAGAATTGTTTCTATTGCCACCAAATAAGTTTCTAAAAAATTTTAGCAAATCGCCGTCTAATGCTAAATGCTATAATACTATATAACTTCTGGTATCTAAACGGATTTAATGCAAGAATTTCAGTATTGAAATATCAAACCTGTCGAAAACAATTAAAACAATTGTTGTTTTTACAACCAATGAAACAAGAGAGCTGTCAAATCTTATAAAAAAGATGAGAGGAGATTCAAGTTTATATCACGTGTATATGGTCACGAGCTGTTTTAACCTCTATTAAATGTATATCCAAATTAGGCATGCCGCTGGAATAATGCGACTGTCATTTTTTTTTGATCGGTTTCTATGTTACAGTTTTTCAGTGAGTTGCAATACTGTGCAATATCAGGAAAAAGTTTAGTCCATTTATAATGGATAACATTCACGATGGGGATGTATGGAAAATAAACTACATTATATATATACGTAGGTGAATTAACCAATTCAACCAAAAATTACCCCAACTCATCAAAGTTTGGGGTAACTGGTTCCTGACCGGCTGTAGTGCTTGTACCAGGAGTAATTTAAATTTATTTCACAACTTTAGACCGACATTAGCCGTTTCTTTCTTCAATGACAAATATTTTATGTTTTATTTGGAGATATCAACGTTTTATGAGGACGCTGTAATTATATAACATAGATTCTTGATAGGTAGAGTATTTGGAATTTGTGGTGGAATTAATTTTTAAAATATGAGTCCAGAAAATGCATCAGTATCTTCGTTGGAGTCAATCGACTCCAACCACTCCACACTGAGTAAAAACATGCAGAATAGACACATGCTAGTGGAGATACATGCTATAGGAGAAGATCACAGTGGTACTGAAGACCCTAACAAAGAAAATCTGGCTTCTGAGAATGGATTAGGTCTTTCACAAGCTGAATCGATGAAATCAGTAAAAGTTCCTCGGTACGAGAGAAGAGGCCTATTAGGAAAGTTCGTTTTGGTTCCAGAATATCAAGATGCAAGAGATTATCCATATAGTATTAAATACCTATTGGTATTTTTCATCGCATTCGCTGCCATTACTGGTCCGATGGGTACCTCAATTTTAATGCCTGCTATTGATGATGTATGCGATGATTTATCTACTACACCTTCATTGGTTAATGTATCAATTGGTATGTATTTATTATCACTAGGAATATTCCCTATGTGGTGGTCAGGTCTCTCAGAATCATATGGAAGAAGATCTGTTTATTTAATTTCATTTTCACTCTTTTTTGCATTTTCCATTGGAGCTGCGTTTTCTCCAAACATCGCTGCTTTGATCATTCTTAGAATATTACAAGGTGGTTGTTCTGCATCTGTACAGGCTGTTGGTGCTGGTACAATCAGTGATCTTTTTGTTCAACAAGAAATGGGACGTAGCATGGGCCTTTACTATTTGGGTCCTTTGTTGGGTCCTTTCACTGCACCGATTATTGGTGGTGTAGTAGGTCAAGTATGGGGATGGAGAGCTACACAATGGGTTTTGGTTATTTTTTCGGGCATTAATTTAGCTTCCATAATGTTTTTCTTACCAGAAACATTAAGAAGTAGGGACAATATCACAATCCTTAACAACTTATTGAAGGAAAACGCTGCTGAACAAGAAAGTTTAAAAGATAGCAATCGTCAAGATTTAGAAGCAAAAGTTCAAGAGGAAGAATTACAGAGAGTTGCTTCCAACCTTTCTAGACGACTTTCTAGGGTCGAAAGAGAAGAAGAGATAGCTGTGGACTCTCTTGCCCCTAATCTTTCACGTTTGACTACGAATAGAACTCTTTCTCAGATGTCTAACTATGGTAATGAAAAAGTTCATATTTCAAAAGTACAAACCTTCAGGTCAACATGCTTCCAATTATTTATTAGACCAATATATTCGGTTCATTTGTTAAGGCATCCACCAGTTGCGTTGATTATTTTTTATTCTGCCATCTCATTCTGCGTATTATATTTTTTTAATATGACAGTCACTTCAGGATATTCAAGTGCCCCTTATAACTTTAAAACGATTATTGTTGGGTTGATGTATATCCCTAATTCATTAACTTATCTAATTGCTTCAATTCTTGGTGGTAGGTGGAATGATAAATTATTGAGAGACCATGCACGTAAGCATAATGGTGAATTGGTAGCAGAGTCGCGTATTTCCTGGAATGTTGTTCTAGCTGTTGTATTATATCCTATTGCGTGTCTAATATTTGGTTGGACACTTCATTACGGTGTTATGTGGGTGGTTCCTTTAATTGGTACTGCTATTTTTGGATTTGCTGCAATGTTAATCATTGGTGCAACAAGTACTTGTTTGGTTGATACATTACCCGGAAAGGGTGCAACTGGAATAGCATTGAACAACTTAATAAGACAAACTTTAGCTGCAATTGCTACTTTCATTGTTGATCCACTCCTTCTGGCAATTGGAGCTGGTATTTTGTTCTCGATATTGGCTGGGATTATTACTATATCGTCATTCTCCTTGTATTATTTAAAAAAACATGCCGTATATTATAGGGAAAATTCAAATTTAGGTGAACTTTATGCGAAACTTTAATCATTATTATGTATTTATATATGAATTGTTTTATCTAAACGACAATTTATCTGAGGTTAAGATCGATGTAGTAAGGTGAAATGGTAGACCTATTTTAGGAGGGACTGTCCCTAATCGCGTATATGCTCTCAAAAAGATAATCGACATTCACACCAACAGCCTTCAAATCATTCAATTGTGGTGTAATTGTATCTAAAAATGAAGTCAAGGATTCTCGGTCCTTAACTTTATAAGTAGGCTCATCTGTTTCTGCGTCAGTTCCAGAAACCATGATTAAAGTACCGTGAAGATGTTTCCTAATTGATGCAACTAATTCTTTACATTGTTCTACACACCAATTAATTAACCCACTTGAATCAATACCTCCTTGCAGATCCTTTTTTAACACTGGTACTATACATTGCTGGTACACTGATATTGTTCTTTTAAGGATTGATACGTTGATAATGACGAGGTTTGATAAATAATTAACAATATCAATTTTGGTTGATCCCTGAATACTGACAACCAATTTTGAAACTGTGGAACCTAGGTAATGTGACATTGCCTGTAAATATAATGATATTCCCTTATTTAATTGATTGAAATTATAAAACAATTCAATAATTTGATAAATGTCGTCCTGTGTTAGTCTCTCGGCATTTTCTTTCATCTCAAATGCTAAGCTATTTTGAATTGCTATTTTCCTATTGTTAATTTTCAATTTTATAACATCCATTAATAATTTTAATTCATCGGATGAATTTAGTTCGCCTGTGGATGTTATATTATTACTGGAGACTGCAGATTCAATACTAGACAATTTATTTTCAATATATCTGATCAATCCAATAGACTCGGTATATTTATTATGCGCAACTTCGACATCAACTTCATCAATTTTGTCTTCAAGTCTTCTTAAGTCATAAAAGAATTGACCCTTATTCATAGTACTCTGCTTTGTACCACTACTAAGGTCATGGGATCTATTTCTAGAATGAACCCTAGCTGAAATGTCTTGTAACATTCCTTCAGAACTCTGCCTTTGGCTCCCACTCTTCCTGAAATCTTCAGTGATACCTTCGTAATTTCCAGAATTTCTTAAAGAATCACGCAAAGTTCTCTTTTCTTCTCCTGTAAAAACAGAGTCTTGGTTTTGTTTCGGGGTATCATCTTGTCTACTTTTATTTAAAAGCTCTGATTTTCCTTTGTTGAAAGCATCTGATATTTTTAAGAAATGATCATATCTATCAGTTTGGAAAACGTAACTCAATTGATTTGATTTCAAGTTAATAAAATATGTTTTCAGTTCAGAATTATTTGTATTTGGAGCATTGATTTCAGTCAAAATGGCATCATTTAGAGGCCAACAATGGACTGCGTGCAATCTAGATTGTCCTCCATCTTGAGATCTCTTTTTACTAGCTATAAGCACTGAATCATTTAATATAAACAAATGAGCTGCCTTTGTTGGCTTCCAAATACCAACATTAATTTCAAACCAACGTCCACTTTCTGCGAGAACATGTTTATCGGGACCCGCTTGCACAAACTTGGAAGCACCTTCAACATGCTTGAAAAGAGATTGCAACTCACTTGCCCACATTTTCTTTAAAAGAAGAATTGATGATCTATCTCTCCTATTTTTCTTTTTTGGTTGTTTCTTTTCTTGAAGCAGGCCCTGATTAGATTCAAACTCAAGTTCCATTCTCCTTTCGGCTGCAACTTTAAAGTCCTCTAAAATATCATATAATTCTTTAGTTGAAACCCTTAATTGCATCAATTCGGTTTTGGTTTCATTTAGGTCGTTTGTTAATTCCAAAATATTCTTTTGGTTCAAGTTTATATTTGCGTTTATATCTCGTGTAATTATAGTATTTTGTTTCATAAGTACCTTGTAATAATCATCAATTTCCGTGGCAGATCCATGGGATAACTCTTGGAATATTTTAGTCTCGATATCATACTCTTCATGGTTCTGTTCTTCCTCTACTAAGTCGGAGTTATTAGTAACAGATCTGTTCAACTGAGGAACAGGTGGCATTGAACTGAGATCAAATGGTGTCTGTTGAGTGAATGACCTCCCGTGGGCGTGAGCAGCTGCTGATGCATGTATACTCAATCTTCTTGTATGTTTTCTATTGCTTGCAGCGATATTGGCATATGGATTAGACTGTTGAGGTGCTGAATTATCATTGGACGCTGATGTATTGGCATTTGCATACGGATTTACTACTTTATTATCTTGATTTCCATTCTGCCAAGGTGCCCTACTCTTACGATGGGCGGCTTTAGTTTCGAAATCCATTAGATTTTATGATTAACTGATATAATATTCTACTGTGCACTGGTTCTTGCAGATCGATTATCATGTCTCTTGGACGGCAGTTTTGTGTAATGTTTTTACACGAAATTTAAGTAATAAATATATTAGCACTTTGCATTTTGTTGCTATATTACTTTAAAGAAATATAGAAAGGTTGGATGTCATTCACTAGTACAGAGCTAAACTATTTGGTTTGGCGCTATTTACAAGAATCTGGCTTTGAATTGGCAGCATTTTCGTTAGATAAAGAATCCCAGTGTCTGAGCTATGAAAACGGTAACACAGCGGTTGTAAACAAAATTGAGCCAGGATGCTTGGTAAAATTAGTACAAAAAGGTATTTTATATACTGTAGCAGATGAGAATACCACAAATGTGGAACCTATAGAATCTAACTATTCTTTCGTGGCTGCGCTAGTGAAAGATGAACTCATTAGGGCACAACACAAGATAAACGAAAATGAAAATCGGTTTATGTTAAAATCAGAAGTTAAACAAAAAGAAAATGGTGATAGAGAACACCAGGATGTGGATATGGAAGAAGTTGAAGTATTGAAAAAAGAAGAGCCTGTACAAGAAGAGAAAGAAGAAGTGATAGAGTTCACTACCAAGTTACTTGAACCTAAAATTCATTTTTCCGAAAGTGTTACCTCTTCGTGGCATCCTAGCTTTGATGTGTTTTCATTTGGTAAAGGAAATTCAACTGCTACAATAAATGCTATTACCAATGATAACATAGCTGAATCTGTTACATTAAACCATCCAAATGTTGCAGGTAATGAAAATGACATAAATATAACATCATGGGCTCCTAATGGGACTTTGATGGTAACAGTGGGAACTAGTGGTGAACTTCGTGCTTGGTCTCCAGATGGAAAATTGAAAAATATAGCAAATACGTATAATACTGACAAGACAGATGGTGTGAGGGAACTAGAATCAACACCTAGTATTATTACGAACTTAATTTGGAATGAAAATGGTCAGTATATATTAACTATTGGGTCTGATAATGAAGTAAGTTTATGGGATGGTAATAACTTAAATGTCATACAAAAGTTAAACATTGGAAATAGGGAAATGGATGACGATGGAACTGTTGATGCATGTTGGTTAGATGATACTAAATTTGCTATATCCACACAAAAGAATGCGATTAAGATTTTTTCTGTTTTTAAATCATTGTATGGAAATACCCACGAAATACGTCCGATTGGCTCTTTAAATGGACATGATAATAATATTTCGCATCTCGTATTTAATGATGAGATGAAATTGTTAGCTTCATGCTCTGATTTTGATTATTCTATAAAAATATGGACAAGTAGCAGTACGAAGGATCCACTTGATTTAAATGTGAGAACAAGTAATAGTGTTGATATTAAATATCATAATGCTCCTATAATCGGATTATTTTGGTTAGACAAAATAAAAGATGATAGTATATTATTAAGTGTATCAATGGATGGGGTGGCTAACATATGGAATACGGTAACTGGTGAGTCGATCATAAGTACCAATCTCTTTTACAATGAGAAAAATTTCCGCTTCCAGGAACAAAACAAATTTATTAAGACCGGAGATGTATTAGGATTTAATTCATCCCTTTCTCCTAATAAAAAGCATCTTGTTGTTGGTGATGACTTTGGAAGAATATCGGTATGGGATGTATCTCCAACTGGATACTCTACGAAAGACAAAAACTTTTTAAAATGTCTTGCTGTTTATAATTTAGATATTGCTGAAACATGTAAGAAATTAGGAAGAAATGACGTTAAAGTTGGTATTTGTGATATAAACTGGAATAGTAAATCACAGAAATTTAATGTATCATACAAGGGAACTGATAGTTTGATTTTTTACTGGGAATGATATTGTTTATCATACAGTTATGCTTTTTCAAAATAGAATTAGAATCATGTATTATTAATGTAATTAGTTTTTATATTTTTTGACTATATAAAATGTAATCATAAATTTTAGTTAGTGGCAGAGGAAACTATGGAGGAAAGGGTAGTCGATGCGGCAGCTGCAGCTTTTTCAGCTGCAATCTGGGCAGCTTTCTTCGAAGGGTTAGCGGCTGGGAAGATTAAGTCGACGTAACAAATAGCAACAGAAATGAAAGCAAATAAAATCCTGAGTAAAGGTGGTTGAGAACCTTCTTTGGCGGTCTCTGGGTTGTATGGTTCACTGAGGAAGGATTGAACAGCTAAAAATAATGCCGACCAGGACATCATCTTGTTTCTTAAGAACATAGCTGCCATTGGCAAACTTTGGGCAATCATACCTGAAGCTTCACTACGTGGTTTCGCTGGGATATGCTTGTAACTTTAAATGTTAGAATTTATTTGCTGATCAAAAAGTATTTCGGAAATAATATACTAAATTAAATACTTACGGTACTACCAAGTCTTCTCTTATCTTTGGGGCCATGATGTGTTTAGAAATAATGTGTGATATCAAGTATCAGGAGTTTATCTATTATCTAATATTTCAATTATTCAATCTCGACAATTCGACTCCATATGTTGCCTGCACTTAAGCTGCATTTAATAAATCATCCAACACATAAAAGATTTGATATTAAATAAATGGTCTTTCTTGTATATTGATTTAAACGGGACTGTTATAGTATGTATATCATTTTTTCTAATATACTTCATCTGGTGAAGTTATATTTTTACCCTTTGTTCTATTTGGAACTGTGGCGTTCGGGTAATTGAGATAGCTACATATGTATGTATTATTTCTCGAATCTACTCTGAATTTTTGTATTAGTGGAGTTGATTAGAGTTTTCTACTTGCTAGTATATCTTAATATGCAGTTGATGAAAATATCAACTTAAAAGCTATTTTCAATGTATTTTATTACTATATTCTATAAGAGAAACGTACTTAAGAGCGTAATCAAAAGTATGTAAATGTAGCTTTTAAATATATAACCGTTCAGTGATGAAAGGATCCTAATGAATGTTTAAGATTGTGATTCAAGTGATCTTCTTCTTCCAAAAATATAAGATGAGTTTATTTCAATTCCAGAAACTGATTGCGGAGCTGCGTAGTATAATAATTGATAAATTTTACAATGAAGACACAACTAAATTATCATTTATTTTATATCATAATACTATTCTATAAATTTAAATCCGTATAGATATTTGATTCCTCTGAATTCTGCTGCATATCACTGAGATTCTACAAATTCCTTCAATCCCTCGTTAAGTTCCTCAAAACTTATTCCTGTGGCTTCGGTCAATCCTAACCATGAAAATAATGGAGCAATTATTCCAGAAAACTCTTCTTTTTGTATGAGTTCGGTCTTTCCACCGATATTTTTGAATTCGAAAGAGTGTTCTCCAACGAAAATAAATTCAAAGAGAAGCTTTCCCTTCCATCTGAATATATTTTCGTCATTTTGAAGTACGACAGGATACATTGTATTGCTTGATTTACTCCCTTTAATCTTCATTTCAATTTTCAATTGTGACCCTGGTTGTGGTGTATCATTCCTGGACTTATAAATCTCAATACTGGTAAAGAATGGGTTCCATTTCTTGTGACCTGGGAAGTCGAAGAAGGTGGATCTAACCTTTGCTGGTTCAGCATTGATAATAGTGGATTTGCAAATGGACATTTTTTATTAATAATATTAATTACTTGATTTATGAGAATATCTAAATGACCTTCATGATAGGTACTCTTTTAAATAGAAATTGATTAAGTACTTCGTAAATCTCACCGTTGGTCATAAATTGTAGCTCTCGTATTTCATCTCCGTGTAGAATCCGTCTATCACAATTAGTTTTCTCCGTATCGCGGAAATTCCGTCTCGTAAACTAAGCGTTGACAGAATAGTTAGGGCGGTGTATTAGCCATAGCATTCTAATCACACATATACTCGGTTAAAACACTTCTTTATCTTTTCGTATTTGCCTACTTTCTTAATGCGTCATTGTATGCTTTTACAAAAGCTTCGTCGTTATATAAACGCACATAGCCATGTATATCAAATTTTCAATTGTGCTTTGAAAAACGGATTCTCAAGTGTTCCTATGAGCCATAATTTTTGATATTGAACGATAATATTCTTTAATATGAGTATGGTATAGATTCTCATTAAAATCACAACACATTGTACGAAACTATACTATTTAATATCTTCGTAATTTTGAATATTTTCAAAGACAGTTATCACGCTGTGTTTAACATCTTATCGATTTTTTTAACCTTGTATAGATGACCTATTGTTTTTGATGACTTCTAAGTTGAAGAATAAATAACCTGATGCACTATATAGATCTATTATCATGTCTTCTAAAATTTATGAAACATTAAGTGTCTGTTTAGTAAATTAAGTTCTAATTAATTAAAAGGTAACCTTGTTCAAAATAGATGAGTTAAATTTAACCAATTTATTGTCTAGTAGATTTATGTAACCGATAAAATCATTAGAAGAAATCAGTCTAACTATGGTAGTTTCTAAAACATACCTTTTACAAATGTAAGTTCAGGTTTTAAATTGAAGATCTGAGATTCTACTAATTTACACTTAAATTAAATGATTACATTATTGGGCTCTTACAAAACATTCTTCGTGCTGTGCTATTGTATTATCTTATAGCCAATAATTGTCTATTTTCCCCACCATAAATTGTCTTGAGCTCAGCTATTCTCATTGATATGAGTAATGAGGTCCCTCTGTCCATAATATTCGCTGATGATTACTAGCACCATGGTAATGGTGAATTTTGAAACTTCAGAAACATCATCATCCAATTTCTGATAGAGTTTTAGTGCTTTTTTACCCAAATCCCGAACTATAGCGGTTTCATTGACGTCTAATGGCATGTCAAGTCTCAATAAAACCTTCCAAATCCATTGTGAAATATACTCATTGGACGAAGAACAGAGCCATTTCGTAAAATAAACCACAAGTTTGATTAGTGTAGGATGGTCAAATGATCTGTAGAAGTATTCGATTGAAGGTGGAACATGGTGATGAACCAAAGCTCTCCATTGATTTGCTGTTGCTGGTAACGCCATTTGCGCTTGAGACTTATTTAATGTTGGCATCGATTCGTGAATCTGAAGTTTTAGGTTTAAAAACTTAGACATAATTCCGTCCAAAATCTCTGGTGGTATCGTACATGCATCTATGCCAGTGGAATTGTAATCCTTCTGTTCATTAATTTTTTGTGGTACATTATCATTAACATCAGAATGTCGTCCTCTATCAGTAGCAAAATATATACTACTATCATTCTCAGCTTCATCTCTTACTTGACGCAAGTATATGCTTACATCCCTTGATTCTTCATCACTACTGGCAATGTCTGGAAAAACAGAGTGCTGACCAAAATTAGGATCAAGCGGGCCCTCAGTAAATTTTCCAATTTCCTGGGATAATTGATTACTCGAGTAGAGGCAATTTTCTTCTGTATGTCTCAATCTTTTAACTCTGTCATTTTTCTCTGATCCATCTTCTCTCTTACTCATTTTAATGCATTTTATTTTGGGATCTAATAGTGACTAAATTGCAATTTATCAAAAAATTTGATCGAGAAACCACGAAAATTAAAAGAATATTATTTAATGAATAAAAGATCAAGAGAAGAAGATAGTGAAGATTTTGAAAGAATAAAGACAACTAATGATGAAGCACGTTTATCTACAACAGTTGAATGCATATTTCCACCTTGTCATTTGAACCCGGTACATTTCTTTTCCTATTTAGAATATGAATACCATGTAAGAACATTTCATGATAATCGATGTAACCATTGTTTTAAGAATTTTCCATCAGAAGAACTTCTAAACATACATATTGATGAAAATCATAATCCATTTCTCCAAATACAGAAAGAAAGGGGGGATAAGGTTTATAAATGCTTCAAATATAGTGATGGAGGGTGTAAAAAGATCTGTTCGACACAACGTAAACGGAATCTACACATGATAGACAAACATGGTTATCCTAAAAATTTTGATTTCAATATTATAAATAGAGGTATATCGTCTGATACGATGTCTCTCTTGTTGAAATAGATATCATATTATGCATAGAGAACACGAATGATTATTCAGTAGCATCCAACTTTCTTTTCTTTTTGGAAACGACAATAGGTTCTCTCTTCAACAGTGTTAAAATATCTTCTGCAAACTGGGAGCCACATGTTGGGCATTTTCCATTATCAGGGATAATACTCATAATGCATAGACACACTGAACATACGAAACCCAAATCCACAGATTTTCCAGTTATAAAACAACTGGCTCTATAGTTTACCTCTGAATTGGTTTGTAAAATCATAAGTGGCCTTATAGAAGGCTCCATAAAGAATGCAGTAGATAAAACTTGTATCAACCCCTGGGGATTAGAAATATTTAAATAGACACCGTTAGTAGCATCTGCAGCTTGTTGTAAATAAGAAGAGTTTTTAAAGCCTAATTTAGCAACATCAATAGATACTTTTAGCCTCTGTGCTGTAAATATAGAGTTCATAATCAGAATATATTTAATATTATCTTCATCGCTAGCAGATACGATTAATATTCTAGACTTCATAGATATCAAACTATTAGAGCTTGTACCATTAGCCATATCTGATGTCACTGATTCATTTCCCACGTTGTTAGTCGTTGAGTTTATAGCTGACGCAGTAGTGGTTGAAATAGACTGGTCGAGTGTTAACATTCTATTGGTATATGTAAGAGCCATGCTCAATGCTCCTGTCAATGTTGATTGATTTCTATTTTTATCCACATTACGAGCAGCTTCATCTATAAAATCATTTAATTCTTGTATAACAGCTTCGTCAACGATTCTGAATTGTCTATACATTTCCTTACTCATAAATCCAGTTGGTGTATCATGATTAGTTCCGTTCGTATGAACCTCATCGTATGTTTTATCAGGGTTAGGGTACAAAAATCTTGATCCTTGAGGTGAACTTGCTATAAATGCTATCTGATTTGAGTTATTCAACGATAAATGTGCGTTGACAAATACTAAAAGTGATTTTGTTAATTCTTGAATATTGAGTTGGTCTTTAATTTTATACCATCCCAAAGGTGAAGTATCCAATATAATCGTCAATAACGATGGATCATCATTCGGTACGTCTGCAGAACCTGTTTCGGTAAATATTCTATCAGTAATGGCGTCCATTGCTCATAGAATTTATCAACAAAATAGTATAATCTACAACTTGAATTTTAATAGTGCGATAATAATTTTTTCATTGTTATATACATTTACTACCATAAAAGTAATGTAACTACGCAAATATCATATTAATTTTTCGTAATAGATTTGTGATTGGTTTGTTATTTACTCTCCAATGTCCTCGAACCAGTCTTCTGGTCTTTCTTCGATGAATTTGGTCATCAAGTCCTTACATTCTTGGTTCTTCATGTTGACAACTTCAACACCCTTTGAACGAAGTAATTCTTCAGCACCCATGAAGGTATCATTTTCACCAAGAACAACTCTCTTGATACCGTACATGATACAGGCACCAGAACACATATTACATGGGGATAATGTTGTGTACATGGTACAATTCTTGTAGATTTTTCCATTTAATCTTCCAGCGTTCTCTAAAGTAGATATTTCACCATGAAGAGTGGCAGAGTTCTTTTGAAATCTCATGTTGTGACCACGGCCTAAAACGGTTCCGTCTTCGTGGATTAAAGCACCACCGATTGGAACACCACCTTCTTCATAACCTACGATTGATTAGTAAATCTGTATTTGAATCTCCCCTATCCCCGTAAATTAACCAGGAAAAGTATAAAATATAAACATACCCTTTATTGCCTCTTCGAGTGCAATTTTCATTCCCTTAACATCATCAAAAGGCATTTTTATATTGACTTGCTAAATGGTTTAGATCTTATAAAGTGGAATAATTCTTCGATGCTTTAAATAGTATTTATGTGCAGGTTTCCGCTACAATTTTCCTTTTGCGATTCCGTTGAAAACCGTTGAATAATGGAGAAATAAAAATAATGCATTAAGAAGCAGCAAATAATAAAAACTATCTATATATATCGATATTACCATTCCTATCGGCGGCGAATACAAGGTCAAAAGGAGTTGAAAGTGTATCGATAGCGTTAATCGTGTATATATTCCCTTCTATTGCGGAAGATATCGTGGCTTTGCGTGCCGTAGGAAGAAACGCATCTTTGGAAGGGACTTCATCAAGTTGAATCACAGAATGGCTAGACTTGTTGCGAATAAATTCACTCAAATAAGTAGAGTTGAATGTGAATGAATTTTGGAACAGATTCAAATCCCATACGATGTAATGACCATCAAAAGTTGATGTCACAATGCTAGTGGGGGCATTGGGGGCATTGGGGGCAGAACTCTTGAGGCAGCACATTGCCGTGAATCCTTTTTCAGATGATTTTGCGATATTAGAATTATCAATAGAAAGCTCTGAAAGAAGTTCATTAATGTCAAAATCAACAAGATTGTCTGAAACTTCATGGACAGTATATTTTTTAATGTGGGGGAGATATTTTTGTGATGTGAGCACTAACCTACATTCGAAAGATGGAACTTCCCAAAACGAGATATCCATATCTTTAGTACCACCAATTATAGCAAAATAAGCGGAATCTCTAGGGGTATCATTTTCATCTAAATGAAATGCTTCGGGCATAAGAACTAATTTGCGGATTTTAGCAGGGTCTAAGTCAATTTTCCAGCTCTTCAATAGTAACTTAAATCTGATATCCCATAAACTCAAAATACCTTTAGATGTGCCCACAATTAGCCAAGTCTCGTTTCTATCGACAATGAACGTAGTAGGTATTTCATGGGTCAATGGATTTTGTAATTCGAATTTCTTTTCCATACGAATTATATCAAACACTATAACTTTAGATGCTGATGTCACAACATATAAATTGGCATTCAGATTAGTAGCTTTAAACTCGTTACAAACACAATATCCATCTGAATTATTTAATTTGTGCTTTCTTGTTAACGAGAATTTCGTATACTTCATTATTTTCTTTTGCTTTCCTCTCGTAAACTCAACTCTAAAAATTCTAATCCAGCCATCTATGGTGGATACAACGAAAACATTTCTGCTGGGTATAAACGATACATCCGTGATAGAAGAGCCTAATTCAAGTGATAAACTAGGTGTTTTAGCTCCAAGACTTTTTTCCAACTTGTGTATATCCCAAAGTTTAAGCAATCCTAGCTCGGACCCAGTGATAAAATATTCAGATGATGGTGAAGAGGAAGTACAGTTTATTCCATCTATTTCCCCATGAGCACTGTTAGTATTAATACGAGATATAAAACTCCCTTTGAATATTGAGTTATGTTCTGTCTGAGACATAGTAGACTTCACTCTAGTGCCAAACTCTGGAAAGTTATCTAATATAGGGCTAAATTCTAATTTTGACAAGAAATTCAGGATATAAGGGTTAAACCCAGTGTAATCGTACTTCGTATTTGCTGTTATAACTTTAGAGTTGTTAACACTGAATACTTTTTGATTGGAGTTCACTTCCTTGGTTGAATGGATATGATGGTGAGTATGCCTGCTATTTGTCGCTTCTAATTCGTGACTTAATTCAAGTTCAGCAAAAACATTGGCTTTAACTGTCTGTAATGATGCCTTGACCCTACTCAAATTAGGTAATATTAAAGAGTTAGATCCTTTAAAGCCATGTTCGTACAATGACTCAGAGTCATTAGAAGCCTCTCCATCATAATTTGATTCTGTTGTTCTAATACTAGTTGACATAGGCTCGGCCTTATAGCATATATCAAAGAATATATTATATGGAGTGATTGATAATTTTGAAGTATCTGAGAAGATATTTTCATCCATTTCTGACAGAGTAGATCTGCTGACATGATAAATATAATCACGTAGAGCAAATATTTTCCATAATTCTTTATCCTCTAGCCCAATTGAATTGAATTTCAATATCCACTTTCTATCTTCAGAGGAAAGAGGGATACCACCAAAGTTTCTAGAGTTTACGAAATCATTATTCATTCTTGGCAAGTATACAGATTTGCCCATACTTTTTGAAAGAGAAACTACCTTTCTAACACCCTTATTTGGATAAGGCACTGGTAAAGACTTGGATTTCCAAAATGTAGACCGATTGGTAGAATGTAGTGACCAAGACATGGCCAAGTTGAAAACCTGCTTCGATAATGGTTTAACTACGCTTGGGTATAAAGTCTCCCATGAAATAATTGAGATGTCATAAGCCAAAAAATCTTTAATCAAAGGGTATAAAAAGCAATATCTATCAGCATCACTTAAATTTTTGCTTATTATTAGAATCATACAAATAACCGATTGTCTTATCCACTCATTTGGATGAACTAAAAGGTTCATGCAATTTAATAAAAGTTCTTTATATATACTTAAAGCATTGAACTCTGCTTTTGGATTGATTAATTTGTCTTTCACAATAAAGTAAAAAACCTCTAATACCTTCAACGTAACTAAGTTCTCTGGATCATGCAATGTTTGTATGAGCAATGGAAGAATGTATTGCTCGAAAGACAATACACCGACGTATGGACCAATTTTAAGAACAGATGATAAAAACCCAAGTCGTAATTCATAATTAGGATCATTAAGATAAGTAATTAGGTGAGGCAAGATTATATCATTAGTTTTATCAACTCCAAAAAAATGACACAAGGGTAAAATATTATTAACCAAGCTCAAACGAACCAGAGTATCTGGATCAGTTAATAGTAAGAATGCAATTTTTTCGAATTCAACATCTAATTGGTCTTTCGAAATGCTAAATGTACTATAAGAATTCATTTGATCATCATTTCCGTTGGAATACGAAACCGCCATAATCTTACTGTTGTAAGATTTTAATGCATCGCTTTTAAACGTTTTCGACATCATCCAAATTTTCTTAGAAACCTCTGCTAAATGGGGTAAACAAGCAGCTAAGGTTATTCTTATTGATAAATTCTCATGGTCTCTTTTATCTGAGTTTATCAAGGAAAATAACTTAGGAAGTAAATACTCAGAGAATAATAATACGTTGATCGGAGTCACATAAGAACAGGATAAAAGTAATGTTGTAATTGATGTCAATGCAACATTCACAATTGAAGCTGGAAATCTATCAGTTTGAGATATGTTTTTAAAAGTCGTCTCTTCTTGGTATGCATTAGTCGATTGCTCTATATATTCATCTAACATGACGCTTAAATAAGGTAGAGCTCG
This sequence comes from Schwanniomyces pseudopolymorphus, assembly GCA_030583345.1. Taxonomy (NCBI): domain Eukaryota; kingdom Fungi; phylum Ascomycota; class Pichiomycetes; order Serinales; family Debaryomycetaceae; genus Schwanniomyces; species Schwanniomyces pseudopolymorphus. Next base: position 14,078 of record JAJMIA010000042.1, on the reverse strand, counting down.
ATCTAATTTGCATTCGTCGTTAATTCTTTCAGAAAATGCAACAATCAATTGACATGCCTTTATTTTAGATTCCGGGAGTCTCAATGATTTGAAATGTGAGCAAACATAATAAAGTATTATTAATGATGATTGCTTCAGATAATCTCCCTCTAAAATCATAGAGGTTGGTTTAATAGTATAATCATAAGGCATTCCAGGTAAATTGAGTTTTAATGGAACAAAATCATCTTGATTTATTTGACTATCGGAATTGGAGGTATACTCAAAATGCAAAGACTCTGAAATATTTTGAAACTCTTCATATATTTTATTGATTTTTAGATCACTGGGAGATATGTTATTCTGGTCTTTAGTAATATTAAAAGATTCGGAATTGTTTAAGTTGTACATGAATTCATACAAATAATCATAAAAGAAAGATGGAAAGCACTTATTTCTATAATTTGTCAAAATTGTTAGAGCAGATGGTCTTTCATGTGGGTTAAAAGAAATTAATTCTTGAACAATATTCTTTATATCTGGGTCAGTAATATTGGATAAGTCCGGATAATATTCTTTTTTCATGAAATTGAATAATTGTGATAATGTGAACGTCGGCTCCCCGTCGCTGTATAATTCTGCAATTATGCATCCCAAACTGAATAAATCCATAGCATCAGTTAATTCATCCTTTCCTCCATATTCACCATCATCGTGTATATTCTGATTATGATTCGATGATTTTTTTGAATTGTAAAATCGCTCAGGTGCCATATAGCAAAGTCTCCTCTCAGAACTATCATAATAAAATGAAAATTGACTAGGATTGTCTTCTGGAATAAATGTTGGCTTGGTGTAACTTGCAAAATCCGTTAAAACCAACCAATTCCAAGATGTCACAAGAAAATTCTCTAGTTTCAAATCACCATGATGAATGTTTAAATTTCTATGCAAATTGTCTATTATTTTTAACATTTGAAAAACAAGAAACGACTTTTCAATAGGCTCTAGAAATGGTCGAATAGATATTCTATCATATAAATTAGTCTTAATCAATTCACGAATCAAGTATCCAGCTCTATCAGTTTCGATTATTTTATGCCACAGTAGAATATTATTATATTGCAGTAATAGTGAGGCTTCTTTAGATATCAATTCAATGACATGTTGTAAATTTGTCGTATAGTTAACTGTATTATTTGATGGCTTTATAAGTATTTTAATGATTATTAAGTTCCCATTTGATTTATCAATTGCCTTTATCGTTTTTAAGTACCTAGAATTATTTATCAATTCCACATATTGCATATTATTCAACACATCAACATATGATGATATAGCAATAGTTGGTGCTGAAGGTGCCATTAAGGATAGTTTGGCACCCATGTTATGAGAAAATATATTTGATCCTATTAATATTGAAAGCTAATATCTATTTAGATAAAAGAGAACAAATATAATCTTGATACTGTATATAAAATATCATATCATACCTTAAACATTTCATGTCAATAGGTTAAACGATACAGAATACATTAACGTTTTAACATCTCTAATATTCTATCTACATGATGATTTTATACTAAACTAATATTCACAAATTAAAAACTTATTAAAAAGTAAAAATAACCTAGTTAACTAAAGCAGAAGCGGTAGCAGATTCGTACTTCCAGTTTGGTGGTAAGACAGCGACAGTTCTGTAGTATCTAGCTAATCTGTGGATTCTAGATTCGATTAAAATTAATCTGAACTTGGAGTCCTTATCCTTTCTGTTTCTTTCTAAGTGCTTTCTGACGGAAACAGCCTTCTTAATTAAGAAGTATAAATCTTCTGGAATATCTGGAGCTAAACCGTTAGACTTTAAGATTCTTAAGATCTTGTTACCGGTAACAACCTTAGATTGGGTAACACCGTGAGCATCTCTTAAGATAACACCGATTTGGGATGGAGTTAAACCCTTTCTGGCGTACTTGATGATTTGTTCAACAACATCGTCAGTAGATAACTTGAACCAAGCTGGAGCGTTTCTAGAGTATGGAAGAGCGGAGGAGGAGATACCTTTACCCTAAAAAAATGTTAGTACTTCGTCCTATGACGATCACTTAGTACAGCTTATATCATGCAATTTCAAAAAAATTCTACGGCGTAATGCCCTAGTCATTATACAATGAAATATTCGTTGATTTGCTTGATATAAGCCAAAACCTAATGAAAAGTGGCGCCGTTCAGCTATCTATAGGTACAACAAAGTATCAAACACCAAGAGCAGGGGTAACTGTTCTAAAGTATAATTATGTGAACAGTTAACTCTTGGAGAGACCTTAGTTGCATTGGATTCCCATAGTGCCAAATCGATCCTTCAATCCACACTTCGTAAGCTTTAGAAGTGATACTTTATCCAAAATGATTAGCACATACAGATGAATGCATACGACCCATTTTGACGGATTTTTATTAATTTATCTAATGAAGAAAAAAATTAATTAGAACTATGTGAGGAAATTTTCACTTAATATAGGTCGGTGAAAATTTTTCAAATTGTGTTTTAACTTTACACGACCTCAAAATTTATTTCAGTACTGAAATTTACTCGCGATAGAGGGTAAATGTTAGACCTGGTGAAATAGAGATTTAATCTGTATCTTAATCATTAATTTCTCTAACCGTATTGCATAAGTATTTTGCACATTGGTAAACGAATTTGATGGATATATGGAATGTCTTATTTATTTTATGAAAAGTTTCGTGTAGAGAATATTTGGCATATGTACACAAAATTCATCTATAATTAGAGTTACAACGTTCATTCTACCTTATAGAGCTGGTACAAACTTTAAATTTTCACCACTTTCAGACTAATCTCTATATCATGATAAAGAATTGAATGATCTATATATTCTATGTCTTTATTTATGGGAAAGAGTGAGACGTATACTTATTAGTCTTCATCAATATCAAATTTCGCAACATCTCAATCACAAATTCTTAAAATGTTTTCAAACTAATTGATCTAAAATATCCTCAAAGTCTTCTTCGTCTTCTATCTTAATGAGCCTACGTGGTGTTAGTATATGCTTATTATGGTATTTTTTGAATACTTACTTTGAAACACCAGCCTTCTCTCTCATTTGTTCCACGGCTCCTGCGTATAGCATACGAAAGTTTTGACCACTAGTTGGAGGCATCCAGTATAAGAGAACTAGGGGTGTTTTCAAACGGCCATCATCTAATTTAAATGGATAAGAGATAATGACATAACGGGGACTATTGTCTGGTAACTCATCTACCAACTCCTCGATAGTAGTGATAATTTCTCCATTTTCGGGTCCAATTTCATATGATTGCTTATCAATGCAGTCTATTAAAAAGTTAATATTTGTCTTTCCTTTGAAGCCAATCTCTCTGAGGTATACATACAAACCACTGCTTGCATCCCACTGGCTCTAGCACTCTCAAATCTGAATTTGCGGAGACTAACCAAAGTCTCTGATGAAAATGAGTATAATGATTGAGACTATTAATTTAGTTAATAAATGTTTTAATCTTTTATAAGATGTGGTACTCTGTTATTGAAATTATCAGAACGACACATTTAATAATTAAACCTACCATCTTTACAACTCTTATAATTTGTAGAAAGCAACCACTTTCCTGTATTATCTGAATTCTAATTTCATATTGTGTGGTCGTGTGAGGCAAATTCAATAACACAGAAACAGTCGATTTCAAAACAATAACAAAACAAACGTAATAAAATTCATATTAAAGATCAAGATACATCCATAACTTTCCTTTGAAATAGTAGTTTTACAACTTCTTATCGAATAATTTTGTGCTCTATTGACTAAGAACTTAAATTTGATATTATCTTTAGTGTGTTTGTCTTTTTGGAAAATATTTATCATCTTTGTTGTAAGAGCATCCATTGATCTAAATTTTTTATTCATTCATTTTTTACAATAGTACAATTAAATCGAATGATGAAGAGTAGACTGGGCATTTCTTTAATTGAGTTTTTAAAAAGTATGTTATTTGATTAAGCATTTTAGCTGTATTTTGTTTATATACTAACTGATTCTTAGACCGCATCTACCTTGGTGCATATGATTACACCCCATCAGATACTAATGATTTAGTATATTTTACTGTTGAAGCTGCTTTGCCTTATAATGCGTTTCATTTGGATTTTGGTCCATTGCACTTAGGTAATTTATACAGGTTTGCTGTGGTACTTCATAACATACTCAATGATGACGAGAATCAAGGTAAGGCTGTCGTCTTTTACAGTACGACATCACCAAAAGAAAGAGCCAATGCAACATGTTTGCTATGCTGTTACATGATATTGGTTCAATCATGGTCCCCTCATCAAGTATTACAGCCAATTTCTCAAATAGAGCCTCCATTACAAAGCTTCAGAGATGCTGGCTACCTGAATGCTGACTTTGAAATTACTATACAAGATATTATTTATGGTATGTGGAGAGCAAAGGAAAGAGGTATGATTGATTTGACGACGTTCAACTTGGAAGAATACGAACAGTACGAAAGAGTAGATCAAGGTGATTTTAATGTAATTTCTCGTGATTTTATAGCGTTTGCATCCCCTCAACAGAGTTCTAGAGGTGGTTTAAATGAACCATTTAAAAAAGTGTTAAGTTATTTTATTCAAAATGACGTGAAGTTAGTTGTAAGATTAAATTCTCATTTATATGATGCTAATGAATTTACTAAAAGAGGAATTCAACATATTGACATGATCTTTAATGACGGTACATGTCCAACATTAGAATATGTCCAAAAGTTTATTGGTGCAGCTGAATGTGTTATTAGTAAGGGAGGTAAAATCGCTGTACATTGTAAGGCTGGTTTGGGAAGAACCGGATGTTTGATTGGAGCCCACTTAATTTATACCCATGGGTTTACAGCAAATGAATGTATAGGATATATGAGAATGATCCGTCCAGGTATGGTTGTGGGACCTCAACAACATTGGTTATACTTGCATCAAAATGATTTCAGAGATTGGAGGCACGCAATGGTATTAGATAACAGACCAGATCCATTTATTGGCGGACTTTTTCCATTGTGTCCATATGACGAATTTAGGGCCAGAATGAAACAAGAAGCTAAACAAAGAAAGTTGCAGCAACAATTAAATTCCTCGTTAAGTCATATTGACTCTTCTTTTGCTACCCCAATTAGACGAAGGAAAATTAGTGGTGCGTTGGCTGCTAAGATACAAACCGCTGTTCCTAATGAATCGCCGGGTCAACCAAGAAAGAATGAAGAAAAATCAGATATCTTGGACATTCATAACAATTCTGACGAAGAGACAGGGGTCTCAATGCAGGAGATCCTGAATAACACCAGTAGAAAGTCTATGTACAGTGTTGACAATACATCAGAAAATATCTTGCCGAGACAGTTGAAAAGGGATCAATCCGGTACCGATTGGAAGATCTTACGTACCAGTTCTATTCATAATCAAAACCAAACTACTCAGTCGTCCAAATCTAGTAGATCACCTTCAAGAAGTGTGAGCGCATCGTCGCCACAATCGTCACCTACAGGGTCTGTGAAAATCCCAAAGTCTAGATCAAGTTCTAAGGTTAATACAATAATGGTATCCAAGGGACAAGGATCAAGAATCCAATCTGGTGGCATAAGAAAGATCAGTGGAATCAATTCCGTTGGTGGTAAACCTATTAGACAGTAGTATTTAGATGTCATGAAATCATTGTAAAATAGAATAAACGGTATTTTGTGTAACATACCCCCAATACCAATACAATAATACTCTTCCTAGATTTTTTGCAGATTTACGATGACGATAAATGTAATAATTTTCTTGTGATCCATACGCTTTTTCATTTTGATCATCCATCCAAGCCTTCTAATTAACTCAAATATTCTTGGGACTGAGCATAAGCCGTCTAACCTAATTGGGAACTGCGGCTTGTAATTGACGCAACACGGTAAGTTAGATAATACCGCATTATCTAGAATTCATTCATCGATTATCAAATACACAATTGGAAATATTAAAACCTATCTATGTGAGTATTCTATATCTTAATCCGATGACATATTCACTGTCAATAGAGTGTCATTTTTTAAAAAAATTACCTCATTCTATATTCATAAAAATATCGTAATCCAGATTATAGTGCCCATTTTCCGCTATATAAACCCTCCAGCCGTGCGCTATTATATTATCAGCCCTACCGATTGCCGATCTTGTGTTTGGGCCGATATTGATATTCTCGCACTCGACAACTGACACCATTCCCACAACGCTCAATTGAAATAAAATCAATTATACATTGTAATGAATGTATTAATATATTGTAAACGGTATTTCAACACATTCATAGAAGATTTTTTTGCATTTTAAAGGCTGATTATAGGTTGATTCCCTGTATTCATATGTGCGGGATTTGTTCGGTTCGGCCCATTGGTCATAGATTTTTAGAAAAGTCGCGCAACCATTCTGAAATATCGGTTTCGGTTTTCCTGTCAATTTTGCAACTAATATATATATATAAGAAGCATATCTAATATAATTATTACAATCTTCTAATTTATAATAACAAATACATTTATATCAACATGTCTAGTACAGATAGTGTTTCAAGAAGTGAAAAAGTACATAGTGGTGAATCACTAGACTTGCCTCAACAATATGACGCTAATGAAATAGAAAGATATATTTCTAACAACGACGGAGTAAAGAGTATCGTCGAAATTTTATCACAAAGAGCTGGTGGATTGGGACCTTTAGAAGAACCTTATGACTTGCAAAAGGTCGAAACCACCCCTGATGAACATACTACATTTAACACAGAAGACCCTTGGCAATATCCAATTGATAAGAAAACAAAGTTAAGACTCGTTGAGTTTCTTCCAGACGACAAAGCAAACCCAAAAAATATGCCTAAGTGGAGAAAATGGTGCATTACATTTACTTTAGGAGCCATTTGTTTCGTTGTTGCATTTTCTTCGGCCGTAGTAACGGGTGATATTGGTGGAGTTGTTGAATATTTTGGTGTTAGTGAAGAAGTAGTCATTTTAGCATCTGTTACAGTTTTCGTTATTGGTTTTGGTGTAGGTCCTTGTGTTTTTGCTCCACTTTCAGAACAGATTGGTAGGCAAATCGTTTATGTCGTGACATTGGCATTGGCTCTCATCTTTATCATCCCATGTGGTGCTGCTCAAAATATCGGAACTCTTATTGTTTGCAGATTGATTGACGGTATTATGTTTTCTGCTCCAATGACTCTTATTGGTGGTTCCCTTGCAGATATCTGGGAAGGTCCAGAAAGAGGACAAGCCATGGCTATTTTCTCTGCTGCTCCATTCTTAGGACCTGTATGTGGTCCTATCTTTGGTGGTCTTTTAGGTGATTACGCAGGTACCTGGAGATGGATTTATTGGGCAACATTAATTATTGCAGGTTTTTTCTACGTCATTTTTGTGCTTGTTGTACCAGAAACCCATCACAATACTATTTTAAAGAGAAGAGCTAAGAAATTGAGAAAAAATACTGGCGATGAAACTTACAGAGCTATTTGTGAACTTCAAGTGAAAACATTGAGTCAAGTTGCAAATGAATCTCTTTTACGTCCATTTATTTTATTAAGAGAATTAATTGTGTTCTTGATGACCATGTACATGTCCATCATTTACGGATTATTATACATGTTTTTCTTTGCTTATCCTGTTGTCTTCCTGGAAGGTAAAGGTTATTCAGATAGTAAGACAGGTGTTATGTTTATTCCAATCGGTGTCGGTGTATTAGCATCTACTGCAATTGCTCCATTGGTTAACAAAGATTATAATAAAAGAGCTCAAAAATACAGAGACCAGGGTCAAATTCCACCAGCTGAATTAAGATTGATACCAATGATGGTCGGATGTTGGTTTGTTCCTGCTAGTTTATTTGCCTTTGCTTGGTCTTCTTACCCAAGATTATCTTGGGCTGGTCCAGCTATCAGTGGTTTTGGTGCTGGTATTGGTTTTTGCACCTTATATAACCCTGCTAATAACTACATTGTTGATTCTTATCAGCATTACGCTGCCAGTGCTTTGGCTGCTAAGACTTTAGTTAGATCAATCTGGGGTGCTTGTGTTCCATTATTTACTATTCAAATGTACCACAGATTAGGTTATGAATGGGCTTCTTCTTTAATGGCTTTTATTTCATTGGCCTGTTGTGCAATTCCTTACTTATTCTTCATTTACGGTGCTAAGATTAGAACCTTTTCTAAATATGCTTACGCACCAGAATCAACTAAGTGAATTGAAAATTACAATAAATCATCCTGATTTCGAATAGAGTGAAAGAAAATTCATCACATTAAAAAGCAAATTAAATTTTACGAACATGTTACATAGTCATTAATCATTAATATATAATAATATTTATTAAATATATCAAAAATCATTTAATCTTTCAATCGTTATAAACAGCTTCAATGATATTGAAATCAGTATCAGTCACATACTTAAATCCTAATATATCGTAATCATGAAAAGTAATTTCAGCGAGAGTAGAGTCTGACAATTCAATCCACTTATTACTATATGGAGATGTTTTATCTTTTGGAATTGCTAAAGAGATTTCTTCTTCCGTTACCTTAATTAACGGATTCACATCTTCCTGGTGTAAGTCATCATTTTCGTCGATATATTCAGATTTTGGAATTGGAATGTCATCTTCATCTTCTACCCCTTCTTTCACATTACTCTCATCAAGTAAGCCTCCGGAATTATTTATAGCTAACACAAGTTGAGCAACGAAATTCTTTAGTTTTAATTGGGATTTCAAATGCAAATCTATGGGCAAAACGTATGTACTTTTATTTCTCTTGAATTTAAGTAATGTCAATTGATGTGGCTTTACCACCTTGGTTGTTTTTGATGACTATTAAATTAGTTAGTACATTTTATTTAGCTTCTAGTTTTCATTTTATACATACCATATTGATAAGGGTGACTATGTTGATTTTATGACAGTGAATTACTTTTAAATCGCGAAGAGATATCAAAAAGTAGTTATTTTAAAATAGAACAAGTTAATTGAATTTAAATATACAACTATAGATGTCTTTCATACTATGAACAAAGTATTATTAGAAAGTGAATTACATAGGATTCCTATTAAGTCATTGTATCGTCAATTAATAAGAGGTGGTAAGAAAATAGAAAATGTTAAGATCCCAAGTACAGCATTCGATGGAACTATTAAATCAATATGTATAGAACGAGATAAATATAACAGCGATCCAGATAGTTATATGAAATGCTTGGGCCATGAAATTAATTATCATATAAAAGAAGAATTCCAGACATCCGTTAATGGAAAAATTACCACCAACAAGTTGTTCCATAAAATGATAAAAGGTATCGAAGTCAGCTCGCATTTAAACGGAGCAATTACAGGGAAATCAGAAGATTGGAATAATATATTATTGCTCTTAATAGATTATAGAAGAGGTAAGTTCAATCAGCAGAAATGGAAAGCAGACTATATAGAAAATGAAATGACTTATGATAAATATATATATAAAGATAACCCAGCTGTCTTATTAAAGAAACAAGAAAGAAGGCTCAAAGATGAGCAGAGGGTTCATGGAAATGAGAAGACTTTCACAAAAAGAATCAAGAGAGAATTACAAGCAAGTTCAGACAACTCTTCTTATGTACTTCGAAGATTTCTTAAGAACTCTCAAATGGAGCATAAAGTTCCTATTCCACATTTATTACCTTACATTAAAGACAGACCAGATAGTCCAATTGAGGGGTCAACTAAGCTATCATTATCTATTCCAGGATCAACCAAATTATCAGCAATTGAAACTGCTTATGACCCAGATATTATCGAAGGTATAGTAAAGCCTGGAATAGAATTTGATATTAATAAAAATCATTATCTTGATAACCTCAAGACTATAGTACAAGAAAAGGGACCATTCAAAGTTCAAATAAATTTGACAGAAGCCGGACCAACATCAATTCCTTTTATCAGATTGCCGTATCCAAGAATTCGGCAAATGAGAGAAGTAGCATTAGACATTAAGTATCTGATGCGTCTTATTAGGTTGAAAACTGTATGGAATGTTCAACCCGGTGATAATTCATTAAGTGAGCCTAAGTTTTCTGATGGAAGTTACAGTGTACGTGGAAGCAGTGGCTTCAGAGATGACGAAAGAGTACACCCGAGATATTACTATGAAAACTTGGCAATCGAAGAAGGAATTTGGGAATATATGATACATAAATTAGAAGGGAATAAAAATACTTCTCTTAATGAGACGATAAACAGCTACTTGGAAAATTTGGATATTTCCAGTAAAGTAATCAGTGACCAAGTTAATCATTACTTTCAAAAATATAAAGTATTGAAATCGCCAAGCTCTCCTTTAATTGAAGAACAGAAAGAGCTACAAAGAAAAATGAATCACCATTATGATGTTCAATTAAATAAATATAAAATGCTAATTAATATACTACAAGATAATAATATAGTGAAGCATTCTGAAATAGTTAATCCAGATGTACAGAAGAAAACTTATAGAGATTATATAAACAAGGATGACTCTAAAAGAATAATAAAGCATAAAAAGGGAATTCCAGAATTTGAGAGGATCGGAATGGGAAAAAAATTAGGTGATTACCTAGATGATTTAAATTATCATAATTTCAAATTAGGTGAAAAGTTTGAAAAAAGATTCAAATTTTAATTGTCTTGATTATTTCATTAACTTCGTTAAAGTATGTAAGTAAGGTTATATAATATAAAGTTATACATATTGTCCAAAATTCTTAGTTGTAGTAATATAAGATTCTATCTTATGTGGATTACCATCGTTATCATCATCGTCTGATATATCATCATCACCATATAATCCACCTTCCTTCTCTACTATTTCTAAATCTTTAATTAATTGAACCAAATCCTCTGTGTCCTTTTCCTTCTCTTCGGAAACTTCTAAACCACTCATCATAGAAACAACCTCACTCAATGTTTTACCCTCCTCTTTTAATTGTTCATGTTTTGCAAGTACCTCTTCAAGGCAAATAATATTCTTTTCGTACCATATATCTGGGTATTCAACTGGAAATGGAGGTGCAATCATAATGTCTTTTCTGGCAAATATAGCCTCGTCTGATAATTGGTTCCTAAAAAACAAAGATGCACGGTAATGATCTCGATTACAAAATGAAGAAATGTATATTCTAGGCCATAATAGCTTTTTCTTGTAAATATCCCTTTCATAAGCGTTGAATCTGCGTGGATCATCTACCACGATGTTACCTCCATCAAATTTGAACAGCCCAAGTTTACCTCGGGGTTTTTTATCGCAAAGTAGATAACCACACATATGTTCAATGTTTCTTTCCTCAATTATATCTTCATAAATATCTTGCGTAAAGAAACGACTTAGAAACTTCATTAATGGAACATCCACTATATGCTCAACAAGGAGCTCCGTCAATATTAGACCAAGGCGAGTTGCTTCTCCTGGAGTAAGTATTTCTTTATTGGCAAAAGGAGTTAAGTATTGAACCACCCTATCAATTGTAAGTACTTCCATATTCTTTGTGCCTCTTTCTCATATATAGTTGTATTAGTATAGTTAGTTGTTTTAGAAAGTCTTAGACATTTGAAGAAGTTGGTGATTATAATTTTATAACACAAAATCAACCAACAGATGCAAATACAAGTTTCATACTAAAATATAACAAAAACGAAGACTTAGATTTGTATTTAAATATTCCACTACAGATATTTGAGATTATACCTGTCAATAATAATCGTCTTAAATAATACAAATTTAGAGAAGTAGCAAATTTCGCTATAAAAGATGAAAAAATCTTAATAAAAAAAAATATATAGATTATATATTTTCCTACTTTAATTCCATGTTATTTTATTATAAAAAACCTTTAATATCATTAAAAGTCTTTTTTAACTCTATATAAGTATTCACATCATCTTAGATGTACATACAGTAGGTCATTATATAAGTCTTGCATATAAATTTACGAAATCATATACTCAAAATATTCCCATTTACTAATTTTATTGGTGAGATATTAATTTGAATTTGATCATTTAATATATTTTCTCCCATTTTTCTTCCTTCTAATTTTTGTAATATCTTCATATATTTCAATCAAATATTATAATTAAAGTCTTTTTTTACTAACTGGAAAACTTTGTTTCTAATTAAACTTATTTTTCATGGTTCAATTTCATTTACTAATTCTCCTATAGTTAAAAGGTTTCCAAAAGTATTATTTCGTTTGGAAACTTTTGGTTAGTACACTACTTAAAATACTTAAGTATCAACATCTTAGAAAAGGATGGAAAATAGAATAAGTATTCCTTTGCATTCTAATATTAATAGTTATTGGCTTGTGAAAACAATTTTAAGATAATATTTTACCAAATACGTGTGAATTTTATTTCAATCTATGAATTCAGAATTGATCAATCTGATTTCAATGTCTACAACAATTAACAATATAACACCAGGATTTTGCCATATTTTGATGTTCATCAGTGTACATGATTATTGAATTAAAGTTTCAAAATGACTCCGTCACTTACTTTAAAATTACGTGCCAATAACTGTATACTTATTATATGCAAGATAAAGAACAGATTAAATTTACAAATAATATGATTATTTGATCATATGACTGAAATTAAAACATTTCTATCTTGAATGCTCTATATTATGTAGTTTTATTATCTTAAGGACAAGTATTGAACAGTATTTGAGGTTCAATACTAGTCTAAGATCAAATGTTTTAACGACTCAAAGGCGTTCCAGAATTGTCTTCGAAGATTCTAGTTGTTTGGGAATACATCACTAAGTGGATAGAAAATTCCATCTGAAGCTAAATATTGGCAAGAGTTCGATACCGATCAATACAGTGGTAGAAAGATGAAAAGACCTTGCGAAGAGAGTGAAAAAGTATGCGAAATTTGTTGAGAGGGAAAGGCTGGAGATCGTAAAGTCAAATTTTATTGACAGTCACGCCAATTTATAAAATCTAATTCGTAACTGCGCATGGCATTATTCAAGGAGATAAGATGAAGCATTCGGTAATAACTTAATTTGGAGTATTAGGAATAATTGTCATATGTCGGAAATGAGTCTGCTTATATAAGCGGGCGTATGTATTAAGCACATACATCGTTCTCAGACATATAAAAGATGCTCGAAGCAGTAGACTTACATATATGGAACTACGTAACTATCTATAACTTTACGTCAAATTCCTGTTAATAAATCTGATTTTCTAATGTATGACCTAAATAAATTGATACGTGCTTTATTTAAATATATATTAAACTTATAGATAGTGTCTATTATATAATGATAAGTGCACTATCTGCTTCTCTTTATAATATTCGTACATCATTATGTACTTACTATTACCATTATGTTGATTTACGTATATGTATCGTTAGATCCCATTATATTTTAAAACAAAACATTCATGTCAAATGGACTTGCCGCCTGCCGCTTGCCGCCTCATCCCTCAGCCGTCCCTGCATCAAGTTAATAATAAGGCACCAGTTATGTAAGCGGAATAAATTTGGCTTATTTACGGTAAGTATAATCAACTGGTAAAGTATAAAATCAAACGAAGTATCGATATCTAAGGTCTAAATTATATTTCTATTTCTAGATAGTATATAAGAAAGAATTTATCAGAACTTAAAATGCAATATTTATCAACTCAATGGAAAGATATTTTTTACACGCAAATTGCGTACTACGCCATAATATTGGGATTCAGTTTCAGCTTATTTCTTAGATTATTAAAGTTCTCCAGGAACCACGGAGGATTATTTAACTTTAAGAAGCTTCAAATATACGCATTTTTAATTCCAGTTTTTAAAATTGTTGGTGCTGCATGTGCAATTGTCACCGTCAATGGCATCAATGATCTGAATATTCCCCTGGAAGGAATAATTATCATTGCCGTTATGTTCAATACAATAGCCGTTGGTTTTATTTTGAATATGATAATTGCTTTGATCCGTCATGTTAATAATACCGATACTATATATATTG